>JAOANK020625338.1:0-11779 GCA_026257165.2 Telfairia occidentalis
TAACTTCAATAACTACTTTATTGATGATAGAATATGTTTACATGCCAATGAGTTTTAGGACATAAAAACCCAACATGGAGGAGCATGTCGGAGAACTTGATAGCTCTCAGAAAGTAATAGTTCAGATGGTTACTGAACTTAATGAGAAAGTTAAGGCCGCCATTGCTAAACTAATAGCTAAAGTAAATCTCACCATCAGAGCGGTGGGAAACCAAGCCCCAGTTGGGGGCGTTGTTCAGCTTAACAAGGTGCAGGTCCCGAAGCCCAAACCCTTCTGTGAGGTTCGTGATGCCAAGGCTCTCGAGAACTTCATCTTCGACTTGGAACAATATTTCTGAGCAACGAACACAATGACAAATGAAGCAAAATCACCCTAGCCACTATGCAGCCTGCTGAAGATGCAAAGCTGTGGTCGCGATCAAGGTATATAGATATCGAAGAAGGTTGGTGTACCATCGATACATGGGAAAAATTGAAACATGAATTACGATCTCAATTTTTTCCAGAGAATGTCGAGATCATAGCTCAACGAAAGCTGTGGGAGCTGAAACACACTAGGAGCATCTGGAAGTAGGTTAAACAATTCTCGGGGTTGATGTTGGATATTCGTGACATGTCAGAACAGGACAAGGTCTTTTGTTTAGTGGTAGGTCTGAAATCGTGGGCCAGGTTTAAACTATACGAATAGAGAGTGAAGGATCTAACTACTACCTATGCTGCGGCTGAACGTCTGTTCAATCTGAGCAACGAACAGTTCCAGGATCATAGGAGGAACCTAGCCTCATCTAGCAGAGCTAACAAGTCAACACGAACAAGCCCCCCAAAAAGTGCGGGAGGGGGGGGGAGATCGGAATGTGGGGACAGATCGCAGACCCTTCCAACCGAGAAGGGGAAACAACTAGCGAGGGCCAAACCAACAGACCAACTACAATAATAATAATCGTTGGATACCGCATGTCTTCATATGTAAGGGAGCACACAGGGCCTTTAAATGTCCAGAACGAGTAGCCCTCAAGGCCTTCCAAGCGGCCGTAGCAAACAATCAGGAACCCGAACTTGAAGCTGTCAAGGCCAATACCCCCTTCGATGATGTCGATGAGAACCCATGCATGGGTGCACTCGAGTTCTTATCGGCCCTTTAAAGAAAAGTCAAAGGGGCGAATGGACCACCCGAGCGTGGGCTAATGTATGTCGAAGCCTAGATCAACAATAAGACTACGAAAGGCACAATGGTGGATTCTGGAGACACCCACAACTTTATGACAGAGATGAAAGCCCGTTTATTGAACCTTCGTTGGGACCAAGACCCAGGTAGGATGAAAGTCGTGAACCCAGCAGCATTGCCGATTATGGGAGTTGCTAGAAGAGTGCAGGTGAAACATGGGGCCTGGTCCAGATAAGTGGATTTTGTGCTAGTAAAGATGGATGATTTCAATGTGGTGTTAGGGATGGAGTTCCTGCTTCAACATAAACTCATCCCCATGCACCTTGCCAAATGCTTGGTTGTCACGAATTCATGAGATTGAATTGTTGCCAGACAGTCTACCTAAGTCCCTACCCTAGAGAAGGGGGATAGATAACGAGATTCAATTATTGCCCGGGGAAAAACCACCTGCAAAGAACGCCTATCGTTTGGCTCTCCCAAAGTTAGCTGAACTCAGGAAATTGTTGGATGAACTGCTAAATGTTGAGTTCATCCGCCCTGCTAAAGCGCCGTATGGAGCGTTTGTGCTCTTTCAAAAGAAGAAAGATGGAAGCCTGCACAGGTGCATTGATTATCGCGCACTGAACAAGCTCACTGTCCATAATAAGTATCCTCTGCCTATCATCATGGATCTCTTCGACCAGCTCCATAGGGCGAAATACTTCTCGAAGCTTGATCTGAGATCTGGGTATTATCAAGTGCGCATCGCAGAAGGGGACGAGCCAAAGACGACCTGCGTCACTCGATATGGAACCTTTGAATTTTTTGTTATGCCATTTGGACTCACTAATCCTCCCTCTACTTTCTGCACTCTAATGAACCAAGTGTTCCACGATTAACTAGATAAATTCGTGGTCGTCTACCTAGACGACATAGTAGTCTATAGCCCAACCATGGCAGAACACCAGGTTCAGTTACAACTTGTTTTTGAGAAGTTAAGGCAGAACCAGCTATATGTGAAGCGAGAGAAGTGCTCATTTGCACAAGAGAGCATTAGTTTCCTCGGCCACATCATCGAATGTGGACAGATTGGAATGGAAGATGGAAAAATCAAGGCCATCCAAGACTCGAAGCTACCGACATCCATCACAGAACTGTAGTCCTTTTTTGGACTCGCAAATTACTACAAGCCATTCATAGAAGGATTCTCGAAAAGGGTCGGACCTCTGATATAACAGATGAAGAAGGATTACAGATGGACTTGGACACCGGAATGCCAAGTCACTTTTGATGGCTTGAAGAAAGCCATGATGGAAGGGTCGATGCTTGGAATCACTGACTTTACAAAACCCTTTGAAGTTGAGACGGATGCTTCAGATTTTTCCTTGGGTGGTGTTCTTCTACAGAATGGTCACCCATAGCCTATGAAAGTCGAAAACTTAACGATGCAGAGAGGAAGTATGTTGCTTTTGAGAAGGAGATGCTGGTTGTCGTCCACTATTTTAAGGCGTGGAGGCAATATCTCCTTAGCGTGAAGTTCATCGTGAAGACTGACAATAGTTCAATCTGCCACTTTTTTAACCAGCCAAAGTTGTCCTCCAAATAGGCTCGTGGCAAGAATACCTTGCTGAGTTCTATTTTCAATTCGAACATATGTTAGTATGGGCCAACCAAGCTACAGATGCCCTCAGTCGAGAGAGCAAGCATGCGGCCCTGTGCATGTTAGCTCATTTACAAGCCAGTAGGTTGACAGGAACCATTTGAGAAGCTATCAAGGATCATTTGCAAAGTGATCCAACAACTCGAGCCATAATTAAGTTGGCCATGGAGGGGAAGACTCGCCAGTTCTCGGTAGAAGACGACCTCCTCTTTACCAAGGGTAACCGTCTGTATGTCCCTCGCTTTGGGAACCTATGAAAACTGTTGATGAGAGAGTGTCATGACACGTTGTGGGCCAGACATGCCGGATGGCAGCGGACTTGTGCCTTGCTGAGAAAAGGGGTATTACTGGCCTCACTTACGCGACGATGTTATGCACTATACCAAGACATGCCTTATTTGTCAACAGGACAAAGCTGAGAGATCCAAAATTGCTTGCTTGTTGGAGCCCCTTCCCGTGCCCACAAGACCTTGGCAGAGTGTGTCACTCGACTTCATCATCCATCTGCCTAAGGTTGGGGAGTCAGAGGCAATACTCGCAATTATCGATCGATTCTCCAAATATGCGACCTTCGTCCCAAGTCCCAAGATGTGCTTTGCCGAGATGATTGCTCAACTCTTTTTAAAGAATGTGGTACAATTGTGGGGTGTTCCTAAAAGCATTGTGAATGACCGAGATGATAGGTTTACAGGAACCTTTTGGACGGAGCTGTTCCGCTTACTTGGGTCTAGCTTGAACATATCCTCTAGTTATCACCCACAAACGGATAGACAGACCAAACGATTTAATAGCATGTTGGAGGAATACTTACGTCACCTCATCAACGCACGATAGAAGAACTGGATCCAAATCTTGGATGTTGCACAATTCTTTTTTAACTGCCAAAGGAGCACCTCAATAGAGAAAACTCCCTTCGAAGTCGTGTGCGGGAGACAACCCATCATGCCACATGTTGTTGATCACCTCTACGTAGGGAAGAGCCCTCAGGCCTACAACTTCACTAAAGAGTTGAAGCAGACAACCAAAATGGCCCAAGCCTACCTTTAGAAAGAGTCAAAACGCATGAAAATGTGGGCAGACAAGAAGCACAGACCTCTCGAGTTTCCGGCAGGTGACAAGGTACTCATGAAATTACGACTCGAACAACTACGTTTTCAGGGGAACTGGGACCAATGTTTGGTGCGAAGATATGAAGGACCAGTAGGCATCTTATAGAAGGTTGGGAAGACCTCCTATCGAGTCCAACTACCCTCATGGATGAAGATACACCCAGTAATCCATGTTAGCAACTTGAAACCTTATCACGCCGACAGCAAAGACCCGAAGCAGAATGAGCTCACCTGACCTGCAGTCACCTTGAAGAACAGCATGGAGAAAGAAGTTGAAGCAATTCTGGCCGATCGAACCCGCCGAGTGGGCAGACCAAGAAGGGGCGTACAAGAGTTCCTAGTCAAGTGGAAAGAGCTCCCAGATGCAAAGATCAGTTGGGAGCACAGTGAAGATCTTCGATCAGCTCTAGACAAGATCGAAGAATTTAAGCCACAACGGTTGACAAGGATGTCAACCATTTAAGTGGGGGAGAATGTCATGGTCATGCTTGTCCAAGGCATGTCGCCCATGGCCGTATGCCCATGACAACTGTCTTACTCAAGTTTTGCATGTTATTTGCTTTCCTTTGTATGTGGCGAGTTTCTCCTCGCCCCTTTGCATGTTATTCACTTTTTCTTGTAATTTGTGTGGTGAGTGACTCCTTGCCACTTTGTATGTTTTTAGTTGTCATTCTCAAAATACTCAATAATATACTGTAGGGGGGAACAACGAGTTGTCAAACCTTCCTACTAGTGTTACATGCTATAAAGTCGTGGCTTACATTATATTGCTTTATAACTACAACAAGTTTAATTAAATGTCTTTCAAACATTTTCTAGAACCTTTTCTCTGACCACGTTTTCTAAAATCGTTTTTCAGAAAACGTGGGCGGAGGTTGAGAGATAGACCCGTTGTGCCATGGGCAGTACCGTTTCAGTTTGCTGACTTGCTTAAAGGTGAAAGCAAGTGCCGCACAATCACTTTGTGAGCCTCGTTGAAGTGTGGTTGCTACACAAGGCGCATATGGGGCGCTGGTGGCACTAGACGCACGCGCAAGGAGGATGGTTGGGCATTTGCACTCGTAGGGATAGTTGCACTAACCTCTTAAGACTATAGTGCATCTTATCTCCCATGTGCACGACAAAGGCTGTGTCGGGGTTGGCGTGCGCTGCAAGTGGGGCTATGTGGACGTTGGCGCGTTGCAAGTGATGTCCCGCACTGCAAGTGTGGCTGTGTGGGGCTTGGCACTGGCGCAAGTGAGGCTGTGTGGGCATTGGAACGTTGCAAGTGAGACTGTGTGGGGCTAGACATGCCGCAAAGGGGCTGTATGGGTGTTGGCGCGCTCGCCTGTGGGCCTGTGTGGGCCTAAGCGAGGGTGCAAGAGGGGCTGTGTGGGCATTTGAGGGCCCAAGGGGTGCTGTGTGAGCATTGGTGCGCGTGCAAGGGGGTTGTGTGGGCATTGGCCCGCGTGCCTATTGGGCTATTGATCATGCCCAACAAAACGTCCCCCTAGTGTATGGGTCGATCGTAGTAAAAAGGGCCTAAGAGACCGAGTATCGTCCACAAGGAATCGTGATGTTTAATTTTCCCTAATTATTGAATAATTCTTTCTGATTTTATTTAGGGAACTCAAGGTCATGAAAAAGTGAAAATTAGAGAGCAATAAAATACACTCGCTAATGGGTGAAGAAAAAGGAGTCAAAAGCAGTTTTAGGGTGTTGGGGGTTTTTTATCGACCCAATTAAACAGTCAATTAAGTAATCAAATGCATATCCTTTACCTTTTTACGTAAGTCTAAAATTTCATTAATTTTGGGTTCCTCTCTTGAGCTCAACAACCCTCAATTAATTAGCTTAATTCAATTTCTTGCAATTAAACTAACAATTGGAAACAAACTATTCACCAACAACCTCATGAACTCCCCTATCACTCTCGTGCATACAAGAATTCGTGTTAAAAAACCCAAGGCCTAATTTATCACCCTCTCTCTCAAGCAAGATAATAAATGCTACTACTTGACAGTCAATGGCCGCTTAATTATAAGAATAACTAATGCTGGAATTTGAAAGGCAATGTAGAAAATTCAATGCATTCAATAAATAATCAACGAATTTAACAGATCTTTAAAATCCCAACACCCTAAAGCTCAATTAATCTAGCTCCTATACATTATAACTCAGTCCAGAAAAATCTAGAAGGAAACCACATAACAGACAAGAAATTTAAAATAAAAGGAAAGAGAGAATTCTCGGATGAATTCCACGCCGTTTTCACCGTGCGCACAATAAGAGAAATGTTCTAGCACATTCTATTAGCAAGAAAACTGAAGGCCAAATCTTATCCTTCCTTGTGTGTGTGTGTGTGCAAGTCCTTCCCATTCGAGTCCCTACAAGCCAAGAGTGCTTTTAATGAAATTTTACCCAAGATGCCCTTACTATGGATCTAAGTTAATCTCAAGTGTGTAGATCTCAATTAAGTAAGCTTTTTCTTTACTTTTCTTGCTTCTCTTTTTCTCTTTCCTCTTTCTCTCTTATTTTTTTCAATCAACCCATTTTTTTCTTCTTTTATTTCCGTTTTCCTTTCTTTGCACTAGAGAGAAAGGTTGTATCACCTTCGTTCTGGCTTACCCCCACTTCCTAGGCTCTGAGAATCTAACTACGAGCAACCCGTCTATCTTAGGACAACACTCACTCTCCTTCAGTGCTTTTAGGCACTACAAGAAAGGTGGAGTGACCTCTTTATACTTTTTATTACGCACAACACTTATTCTTTCAATAACCACTCTCTTTTTCTTTTCTCAACAAAAACTACTTAACTTAGAACTCACTCTCCAATAACTAGCCCATTTTAAAGCATCCCAAGTTCAACTTCATTAATGACACCCTAAGCCTTCAGAACTCTAAACAGGGGGACTAGGGCTCAAAATACAAGGAATTCAAAGAGGGATTTCAAACATAACTCACATCAGAAGTATGTATACTAACCTTCCTATTTCAACTCACGTACATGTCACAGCAAATCACAAAAACTCATAGTCCTCAGCATGCAATAGTCGAAAGTTCTACATTAAGGTATACAGTCAGGAGAACACTCAATCAAGTCATTCAATAAAATCGAAAAAAATGTAACCACAATCTAGCATATCATTAGAAAACGTTACAAATTTCAGGAGTTTAGCACATATAAAAAATCTAGCCTACCAGCACACAGTACTCAGAACACATCAACAATCTAGCCTATCAACACACAGTACTCAGGACAACCCCTACCCCAAACTTAAAAACATGCATTGTCCTCAATGTATGAAGAAAACAAGACAAAGCAAGGAAAGTAATTGGTTCTGGCCTGGAGTAAAGGAAGGTCTACTACGTGACAGGCTCATGGACTGAGTACGATCGTGCTAAGGTTCCTGAAAAAGAGGGAAAAATATGGGCAAAATTCGTGAGAACTGGACAAACAACAACTAACAACACAAACTCAACAAAGCATAAAACAAAAATGCTTGGGTTGCCTCCTAAGAAGCGATTGGTTTAACGTCTCTAGCTAGACCAATTCTCAGCTCAGAAGGATTCATTCAGAAAAATGCCCTCCAACTTTTGCTCCTCATCTCCAAGATTGGGCTTCACCTGCTGCCCGTTCACTTTGAAGGTCGATTCATCCGCAGATTGCAGCTCTACAGCTCCATAAGAAAATACTTCCTTGATTACGAAGGGGCTCGACCAACGAGACTTAAGCTCCCTGGAAATAAACGTAAATGTGAGTTAAACAATAAGACTTTTTGACCAGGGAGGAAGGGCTTGTGAAGTATGCACTAATCATGCCATTTTTCGGTCTGCTCTTTATAAAGCTTAGAATTCTCGTACGCTCGGCTCCTGAACTCCTCGAGCTCGTTATGCTATAGCAATCTATGTTCACCCACTTTCTGGAGATCCAGGTTCAACTTCTTAATGGCCCAATAAACCCGATGCTCAAGCTCTACTGGCAGGTGACACGCCTTTCCAAACACCAGATTTTACAAGTGTTTTAAAAACGATCTTATATGCCCAGAGAGCATCGTCCAGCTCTAGGGACCAATCTTTTCGGTTTGTCCTGATAGTCTTCTCTAGAATCAGTTTGATCTCCGTGTTAGATATTTCAGCAAGTCCATTAGTTTGGGGATGATATGCCAAAGATACTAGATGCTTAACCACATACTTAGCTAACAAAGATTCAAACATCTTATTGCAAAAGTGTGACCCCTCATCACTAATTAATGCCCGAGGTGTGCCAAAACATGTGAAAATGTTTTTATGCAAAAATTTTAACACCACACGTGCATCATTCTTTCTAGTGGCCACCACCTCTACCCACTTAGATACGTAGTCTATAGTAACTAGAATATAGACATGACCATTAGAAGAAGGAGGAAAAGGTCCCATAAAATCAACACCCTAAACATAAAATAACTCAACCTCCAAAATGGGATTAGCAAGCACCTCATGGAGTCTAGAAATGTTACATGTACGTTAGCACCGATCGCACAACTTTACACAAGTATAACAGTCTCTAAAGAGTGAAGGCCAATAGAAACCACACTGTAATACCTTTGTAACAGTCTCTAAAGTGGCCTCCATAAGGTGATGAATGACACTGAGCTATAATTGATGCAATTTCCTCAATCGGCACACATTGCCTGATAACATGGTCAGCACATATTTTAAATAAAAGCAGGTCATCCCAAAGATAGAAGCGTACCTCATGCAAGAATCGTTTTCTCTGTTGGGTGTTCAGATCAGATGGTAGTATTTCAGCAGCAAGATAATTCACATAATCAACATACCAAGGAACATTGGAACTAACCCGATACAACCTCCTATCAGGAAAGTCCTTGGTAATAGAAAGGCATTGATGCATGGTCCCATCCTCTATCCTCGAGAGGTGTTCAGCTACCACGTTTTCACAACCCTTTCGAGCTTTAATCTCAAAATCGAATTCCTGCAAAAGAAGCACCCAACGAATCAATCTAGGTTTCGCATCTGTCTTATTAAATAGAAATTTCAAAGCAGCATGATCGGTGTGAACAATGACTTTCAATCCTAGCAAATAGGGCCTAAACTTATCAAAAGCGAAAACAACATCTAGCATCTCTTTCTCAGTAGTAGTGTAATTATGTTGAGCACTATCAAGAGTTCTACTAGCATAATATATGGCCCTAAAAAGCTTATCTCGTCTCTGTCCTAAAACAACACCTAATGCACAGTCACTTGCATCACACATCAGTTCAAAGGGTTCATTTCCATCAGGCAGAACAATTATTGAAGAAGAAATTAATTTATCCTTCAAAACACGAAAAGCATCCCAGCACGCATTATCAAATAAGAATACAGAGTCTTTTTTCCAACAAATTGTATAGGGGTTTAGTGATTTTCGAAAAGTCCTTAATGAAGTGTCGATAAAACCCCGCATGCCCAAAGAAACTTCGAACTCCCTTCACGTTCCCTAGAGGTGGCAACTGCTCAATCATAGAGATCTTGGCTCGATCTACCTCCAATTCTTGCTCTGAGACCTTATGACCAAAGACAATCCCTTCCTTGACCATAAACTGGCATTTCTCCTAGTTGAGGACAAGGTTGGTGTCCTAGCATCGCTGCAAGACACGAGAAAGATTAGCTAAGTAAATTTCAAAGGTAGACCCAAATACTGAGAAATCGTCCATGAAGACCTCCATAATGTCCTCGATGAAGTCATAGAAGATCGCCATCATGCACCGTTGAAAGGTCATCGGTGCATTACATAATTCAAAGGCCATTCTCCTGAAAGCATATGTCCCATAGTGACACGTGAATGTGGTCTTCTCCTAGTCCTCTGATGCGATAGCAATCTGGTTATAACCTGAAAAACCATCGAGAAAGCAATAATAGGGATATCCAGAAAGTCTGCCAAGCAGTTGATTGATAAAAGGAAGTGGAAAATGATCTTTCCTAGTAGCCATATTTAACTTCATGTAATCAATGCAAACACGCCACCTTGTTACGGTCCTAGTGGGGATACACCCATCACGCTCATTTTTTAAAACAGTCATCCCCCCTTTCTTAGGCACTACCTGAACAGGACTCACCCATGCACTATTAGAATAGCATAGATAATCCCTATATTCAAAAGTTTAAGCACCTCAGCCTTAACAACATCCTTTATACTAGGGTTCAACCTCCTCTGATGTTCAACAAATGGCCTATATGAGTCCTGCATGAGAATCTTATGCATAACTATGGAAGGCCTTATACTCTTAAAATCACTAATTGACCATCCTATAGTAGATTTATGCATATGCAAGACCTCTAACAATCTATCCTCCTCTACTTTAGTCATATCAGTCGAAATAATTACAGGAAAAGTAGAGGCTTCACCTAGATATGCATATCTTAGATGGTCAGGCAACACTTTCATCTCAACAATGGGGGTTTTTCAGACTCACAAGCATGGATATGTTCTACATGTAAGTGTTCATGCTCATACTCAACAAGGCAGACAGATAATTCATCAAAAGATTCAGACTCATCAACAATTTCCAACATGCTCGTCTCATCACAATCAATATCCAGAGTATCCACATCATCACAATCAGCAGAAGACATCATAAAGGATCTCAGTTCAGCAATGGTGGAATCTACTGAACGGTGTATCAACATACATGTGCAGCGGAAGAAGAATCAAAACACTCTAATTAGCTCAATTTAATTAAGGAAAATCATGCTTTTATTAAAGAAAAATAGAGAAATGAGGTACCTACCTCTTGTAGCCCAATTTCTCCTCTATCTCCGGCGGAATCCTTCTCCAATCAGCACCCGGACCACTACTAGTGTCTTCTCGACTATTCTTTGGCTTTGGAACAGGATGGCGGGATCCCTTGATTGGTGAATTTTGGGTGAAGAAAGAGTGAAGGTTGGCTTAGAGTTCAACACATGAAAAACCAACTATTTGTTTCAAATTCAAGCTCTTTCATTAGCATTTTCATGCATGATTTTGAAGCCTATTTATAGGCAAATTCATGCACAAATGCTTCACCTTTGGTTGACACACAACCATGGTGATTAAGCACTCAATTTAGGTGGCAAAATGTGGAGTTTGGAAATTGGAAAATCACCATTTTCCGATATTCCAAACTTTCCACTTCTCTTTTTTTTTCTTTTTTACTTTTTATTTTAATTTCATAAATCAAAACCAAAAATAAATTAAATTAAATTAAAATTAATTTTTAATTTAATTAATTATTATAATATCAAATATTAAAATAATATTATTTTGCCACCAAGCCTGGCTTTCAAAAAAACTCTTTTTCCAAATATGAATCCCTATTCATATCTATAACATTTAAATCTCATTTAAATCTTATTTTCGGCTCTATTCGATTGCTTAATTCATAATCAAACATCGATCCATTAGATATATCTCAACATTCGTTAATCTTTCATAGGTCACTCCTAGTTAATCAGCTAAAGCCCGTAGCTGCACTAAAGCCCGTAGCTGCACTCTCCTCACTATAGATATATTGTGTCCATTTGATATAACCATTATCGGCAAGTCAATCCTTCACAGGTCGTTTGAAACCTCAGCTGGGTCAAACACCGTCATACCCGTGAGTTACCTCTTATTCTTTAAGGACCACCAATCCCTCTAATGAACAACCTGGTTTGAGGTCTAACCACCAAACCGAAATCCCTCTTGGGCCAGTGATAGGGTGGGGCCCCGTGCTCAAGACCTGGAATCAGCCCTTAAAGGAACAATCTCTCTACTATCCCTAAAGTCGGGTAGGAGTGAATTCCATCTTGCAGACTATGTCCCCAACTATCTACCCGATCTTACCCCTGAAATGGGAGGCATATTGAGCAGGCACTGTTGAGCCTCTC
>JAOANK020625434.1:0-24206 GCA_026257165.2 Telfairia occidentalis
TGTCAAATAATTATTTGAGTTAGATTCAGATAATTTAAATATATAAGATATTAAAATATGAGATTTGATGTATTAAATACATCAAATAATTATTTGAATAAAATTTAAATAATTTAAATATAAAATTTGAATTAGGCTGAAATTTTATCTCAAGTCTCTATAAATAAGACTCTTGGTGTAACGTCCCGTTATTTGAATTGATTATTGGTGTTATTTTTTTGAATTATTAAGTGATTGAGAATTAATTGTATTAATTAAATGAATTTTTGGAGTTAAAAATTAATTGGTTTTATTTGGAGAGAATTAGGAAAAGATTATGGAATTTATTTGGGTTTTATTTTGGATGAGATAAGAGACAAAAGAAGATAAAATAAGAAGATTTTTTTAAAAATCTTTTAGGAAAAGGAAAATAGTTAAAGATAATACCAATTTTGAATTTATATCAAATTAGATTGAGATTAGGGTTTATGGAAAATCTTATAAATATGCATGTTATGAAACCCTAACCACAAAGCCTTTTTCGTTTCAAAAGAAATTTTTTCCTCCTCCTTTTCACTCTCCCTTTCATGCCAACCGCCTCCTCCGTCATTCATCTCTCACGCATTCACTCTCTCTTTCGTCCTCCCTTGGCGGCAGCTCGTGGGGAGTAGCAGCAATAGTTCCAAATAAAAAAACTAGGATAATTGTTAGAAGAGCTTGGGCCAGGCCATTAAAGATTTATTAGGCTTATTAAGAAACTAATGTAAGTGGCTTCGCTCTTGGATAAGCCTTCGGGCTAGGTCAAATGATTGTTTGATGTTGTGTGATGTATGTTGTGATTATGCTTTTGTTGTGTAATTGATGTTAATGAGCATGATGTGATGTTGTATTGAGCATGATGTGCTTCTATTTATATGGATATTAGATGTCGTGGGCATCGTATATATGTGGATTATGAAGATGCCAAGGGCATCGTTGGAATATTGTATGTTGGGATGCCTTGGGCTTCAGTTGTATGATGTGTTGTAGTTTGGGACCTTTGCATAATATAGTGTATGTTGGAGCACATGCTCATACTTGCATTTGGTAAACAACCATCTCCCATTATAGGGAGTCGGTGAGGGTGGAAACTTGACTACATTGACTAGGTACCTCTATCATCAGTAGTAGTTGAGTTTCCTAGAAAGCCCTCACACATACTTCAAGTGAGAGGTGAAAGAATGAGATCAAGATTGTTGTCATCGAATTTGTTATATTGAGATTACGTGATATCGATTATTTCTTATGGAAAGATAAAGTGTATGTCTCGCATGAGCATTGTATGATTGCCTGTGTTTGCATGTCTGACCCTAGGGGTCGGGGTCACTTACGGGGTATTTTATATACTTAAACTTTTCTATTTATTTATTTTTAGGTAAGAACAAGGGCTTCCTAGGTGGCTAATGAGGAACAGTTGCATAAAGGGTCATGGTTACCAGTCGTAGCCAGTCGCAGTCTTCCACTCGTCTCATCGTTTTACATGTTTTTGAACTAAGTGTCATACTTTTGAATTATGTTTAGTTTCTTTTTCAATTGCTTTAAAATTGGAAACCCAACATTGTTTTAATTAAACTTTTGGTACTCAATTATTTAATACTTATGAGCATTATTTGAATTCAACTTTGGATTTGTGGTAAATTCTTTATGTAAGAGCATGCATGCTCGTAGCAACCTTAGGTAGTCTAAGTCTAGAAGTCAAGTGGTTATACTTGAATTAAGCCTAAAACAATTCAACCTTGAGAAATATAAGAGTTTTCTCTAAAACCTTTTCCCAAGTTTCTTACAAGGAAGTTCCCACCAATCTTAATCCTTGTTCAAGTCATAGCATGGAAGATCTATTGGAGATCTACATGAATGTTAGACTTAGAGAAGGAAATCATGATCATAGGATGGAATGTCTAAGATAGGTCTTGGAGAAGTTGCTGAGACTTCAAAGGTAACTTTTCTTTCCATTTAATTCTAAATAATTTAATTCAATATCGATCCTAGATTCTAAATTGTTCAAAATCAAAATTCTGCTGCGTGATGAATCGTTCATTCGTACAATTGGTATCAGATAACACTACTAGATTTATCATATATGCCGACGAAAAAAAACGCCACGAGATCTAAAAAATACGTCGGTATTTACTCCTCCCGACGGAAAAAATTCGTCGGTAATAACGTCGAGAGAACCTCGTCGGGGAAGGTTATGCCGACGTTTTTTCCAAAAACGTCGATAAAATGTTATCCCAACATTTTTAGAAACGTCGACATATGTCCTTTTTTGATGACGGGCAAAATCTGTCATCCTTTATGTAACAATATAATTAAAATAACTTTTGCCGAAGTTTTTTTATAAATGTCGGCATAAATAAATTTTAGATGACGGACATAAACTGTCATCTATTATGTAATAATTTAATTAAAATAACTTTTGCCGGCATTTTTGTAAATGTCAGCATATGTCAATTTTAGATGACAGGCAAAACCTGTCATCTTTTTTGTAATAATTTAATTTTTTAAAAATATTGTTGGTTGCACATGTGGCTAACCAACAATATTCTTGTAACGCCCCTAAATTTTCAAGTAATCATGGAACATTACCAACTCCTAAAATATTTTAATTTCAAATTAACACTGAATCCAAAAGACTTTAATCCAAAAGAAATTTAACCATACTTCATTAATTTTAAAACAACCCAGTCAAATAATGAATCAAATAAATCAATATACGAGATGCAACACCTTGCTATAAGAGTAACTATATCTACATGGATCTAACCTCTTCGAGCATAATTTAAAAGAATTCATAGCATTGAAGTTACCAGACAAAATGAGTTGATTCTTTTTTCTATAACTTTCTTTTTTAGTCTACTTTCAAGAAAAAAAATGAGCTAAATACAGAAAAATCTTAATTTATTTTGAAATTTAGCAAACTAGCATACATGTTTTGTTACTTTAGCACATTTTAGCTTGTATCTTTTTGTTGGTTCTGTTCAAAACCACTCTTCAAAGGCTAAAATCAAAGATAATTCAGCATGGTAAAAACATTCTAGTACTCAAATTTTACCCCTAATTAACATCATATCAACACGACAAAAAAAAACCAGTTAGAATTAGCCAAGTAAAAAAGTCTAGAGAACTACCAATATCAAGTCACTACTAATTGTCTAGACAAATACATAACAAACTTAAAAATATTATAAGTACTATATCAACATTCAAAGACAAAATTATAATCATTAAAAAAGGTTAACAACAATTGAAAACATTAAAAAAATCTTCACCCTTACTTCAAAGACTTCAAATCTCAAGTAAGTTGCTCTGCATTTATTCCCTCATGCGCTAGTAACCTATAATGGGAAAAAAGAATACAATCTTCAAAAACAAAAAAAAAAAAAACCAAACCCAATACCTCAAAAACAATGAGACATCAATGAAAAAAAAAATTCATACCTCACAGGGAAAGAAAGCCAAATTTGTCTATTTGGCATTTGTTTATTCATGCTTAAGTGCCAAGATCACTAAGCTTTAAGGTCAATACCTCATTCTGAGTAATGAAATTTGGATAAATTAAACATCATCTATTAATATGAAATAAAGTTAACAAATTTTAGAATTTCTTAGTCATTCTCATCCCATAGTCCACATCAAAACCATTAATTTGAAGATCATTGTCATATTCCTGGTAAGCAATGAAATAAAGTTTAACAAATTTTAACAGCAATTTTGAAACATGTATATAAAAATATAAGATGTTACTTACCTTTAGCTTCTAAGATAAAATCGAGGGCAAAAAGTTATCACTTCATTGATACACAATTACCTATAATTTCTCTTATAGTCCATGAATTGTGGAATCAACTAACTTTCCCTCCTATCTCAGAGAACTAACTGCAGCAAACATTAGCCAAGATCATTCAGTCCCTCTCTACCAAATGCATTCAACTATTATATTAACGCTCAAAGAAAATCTCATCTATAGCAATTATATTACACATCCTTTCTGTTTGAGAAGGTTTTGCCTTTCAATTAAGTTTTCCAATTAAACATTCATGCCACTTGATATTGGTAAAATTTCCTATTGTGGACAACACCCCATGATTTAACCTAATTGAAAAGCATCTCAGTAATCTTTACAGCTTAAACTAAAGAATAAAAACTCACACCATGAAGAACAACATTAGACATTGCCACTTCAAAGCCAATGTCAACATAATTTGAATGTTCTACAACCAAATCAATATTTCTATAAATCGAAGTGTTCGACATCATATTGTAAATATATAGCTGAAATATTGAAAACATTAATAAGAATATAATCAACATCAACATAAAATTCATAGCTTAGACTCGTAATACTGCAAAAAAAAGTGTGGTTTTCATTCTTCTGATTAAATCAAGCAAGACAACCAAAAAGGTTGAAGTTTCAAGTAGATGATTCAAAGTAAAAGTTCATATGTTATAATACATTAAAAATCTTAAAAACCAAAACAACAGCCCCTAATTTAAAAAAAAAAAGAAAATTAAATCTTCCTCTACGTTCATTTACTATTTTTTCCTTGGCATTTTCAGTGACAAAAAAAAGCCCCTGAATCAAGAAGATATCAAAATCAAAATCAAAATCAGAAGCAATACCAAAGTTCCCAAAACGTCCATTTCCCTAACTCAATCTCACACTCATACTCACTCTTCCGGAAATTGTCGACCTTGCCATTGACAACGACCATTCTTGAAGCCCTTCAAAGATCAAGTCAAAGAAAAAAAGAAAAAAAATGGTGTGGACACACATGGGCTTCTCGATATAATTTAAGATTTTGAATTCTATACTATTCTAAACTAATACACTTGCATTCTTAAATCCAACAAGCAATCAGATCTGACCTAGTATACAACAAGCAATCGGAAAATAAATTCAAAATGTAAAGTAAAGAGAGTTAAGAGAGAAGAAAACGCCCAAGAGAAATTAGATCGACTTCAAGATCAAGAAGTTGAAGGTCGACTCAAATCTAAAGCACGTCCATGGGTGAGAACCAATCTGAGACCACCATGGGTGATGGAGAGAAGAATGCCCAAATCTAACTACTTTGGACGACGACGAGAAAAATACCCAAATCTCTTAATACTCTTGACAGCAGCAGCGAACACGAAGAGAAGAAGAAGGGTGACGACCAACTCGAAGGGAAAAAGAGAGGAAGATGGCAGCAACAATACAATGGGAAAGTGAGGAGGGAGAGTTAGCGTGTGCGCGATAAAGAAGATGGAGGGATGGGAAAAACAGGAAAAAAGAAATAGAGAAGAAAGGGGTATTTTTTTTTTACGGTTTACTTTTGTCAGGAAAGGCTTTAAAAATGTTGGGAAAGAGTTTTAAAAACGTTAGGAAATGGTACTTTTCCTTATGTTTTTTAAAAACATCGAGAAAAAGATACTGTTTTTTTACGTTTTTAAAAAATGTCGGGAATGGTGTACTTTTGGCCGACGTTTTAAAAACATGGCGGGATGAGTATTTTTGCCGACGTGTTGTTCTTCCATCGGGAAAAGTTACATCGGTAAAAGACAAATTTCTTATAGTGTTCCACATCTGAAAAGAGTTCTTGATACGGGCTAGGGCAGTGTGAATAGTGTGGGTTGTTCACTATTTCAGATTTGCTAGGAGTTGAAGCATATATGTCAAACTTTATGAGTAGTGAAGTTTGATGTGGAGAAATTTGATGGAAGGATCAACTTTGACTTGTGAAGGATGTGTTGATACAATTTGGGTTACACAAGGCTTTAAAGGGAAAACCAAGTGGTGGTGCTTCTGAAAAGTTAAGCGGTGATGGTTGTCTAGTGGAATCTAGCGGTGGTTCCAGTAGAGATTCTAAGAAGTCCAACATGGTGATGAAGATTGGGAGGGAATGGATTTGAGGGTTGCAAGTGCAATACGACTAAGTTTGGCCAAGAATATTTTTGCAAATGTGCTGGAATTTCAACAGTCAATGAGCTATAGGATAGGCTTAAAGCATTGTATCAGACAAAGGGCTTCTCAAATTGGTTGTACCTGAAAGAGCAGTTCACACGCTACAAATGGAGGAAGGTATGAAAATCTCAGACCAATCTGAGTGCTCTCAATGACATCATTTCTGAGTTGGAAGCGATTGAAGTGAAGATAGATGAGGAGGATAAGGCACTCAGACTCATCTTGTCACTTTCATCTTCTTATGAATATATGAAGCTGATCTTGATGTACGAGAAAGAGACTTTAAATTTTGCTGAAATGACTAGTAAACTTCTATCAGACGAAAGAAGGCTGGAGAGTGAAGGGCGTACTTCACAGAAGGATTTAGCACTAGTAGCGAGCGATTGGAAGATGAAGAATGACTCTGTGCAGAAGAAAGATTTGTTGGTGCGGACAGTCTGGGCACACAAAAAGGAATTGTCCTAAAAGAGCATATTAGCCAAAGGGCTTTGGGTCGGATGCTGACGGTGTCTCTCTTGTTAGAGGAGACGGTGACTTCCTCTGAAGAAAGACTAAAATCATCCTCATCGTATGTTCATTTTACCATGATAGAGGATGTGATGTTAACGATTCCACAAGATTGCACATGGGCATTGGCTTGACAGTTATGCAAGGTGTGTGTGGTGGAAGCTATGTCGATGGCTGAAGAACTTCTAGGTGAGCCAAGTAGGTAGAAGTTGCACCATAAATTTTAGCAGGGATTATCAACATGCGACGAAGAAGAAAAATCTTGGAAAGGTGTTCCAAGTGGGTCTACTTTTTATGGTGGAGTAGGTTATAATTCTCTAAGTTGAGAATTATGTCGATGAAGACAATGAAACCAAAATATTAGAAGAGTGAAAATCCCACATTGAAAAAAATGAATGAAGTAATGGGTTTAGCACTATACAAGAGGCTCATGGACTTTAGTTTTATTCATTTCAGTTAGAAACACTTTAAGCTTGGTGTATTAGCTTTAGTTAAATTCCTCTCTTGTATTCTCTTGTTTGAGAGTGAGGAGAAAGATGTGAGTAGTAGAAAACTTTGATATAATATTTTTGTAATTATCGGCAAGAAATGAAACATAAAGAAACTAAAACAAAAATTAAGAATAATTAGATAAAACAATATCTTTTTGAAAAAAAAAATTATAACAAATGTATGAAATAATTGCTTTAAATTGAAAGTATGTATACTAAGAAAGTATATAAACTTAAAAATAAAAATAATAAATATGAAGTGAGAATATTAAAGGATAATTTAGTAACAAAATAACATCATTCAAATCTGAAAATATAAATGTAAAAATAATCCTAAAGATTGAGCATTTATAAAAAAAATGGTATTTGAAAGAATCCAAAAGGCACTTTCAGATAACTACACATATATCATATTTAGGTTAGACTTTCATAAAAGTACACATTTCAAAATAATCTAAAAAAAGTCTGAGCAAGCATAGAAAGAGGTCCAAGCTCTTAGTAATTTTACTTTACTACATTTATTTAGTGAATATTATTTAAAAAATCTAAACAAATAGAAAAAGGAAAAATTAAAACTCATTTCCCTTTTTTCGACAATCAACATTGGATTAAAAAAAAAACCCTTCTCTTTTTTGTGCAAAGGATTTACCATGATTCACTCACGTTTTCAAAAAAAATCTCCAAGCTTTCATCTACGGTTCATGTTTGGCAACCAAGTTTTTTTCATCCACGATCTTTACACAAAAACTCTACAATCAAGCATTATTTGAAAAATAGAGGTGATTTTTGTTTTCTTCGCAATAACCTTCCTCAACAATTAAGAGTAGACAAACAGAGAAGATTTCTTCGATTCAGCCAAAAAACGAGTTAGCATTCTTCTTCCATTAGATTTGCATGTTGGATTGAGTCATTCTTCTAGTAAAAGAACAATTATTCAGTAAAAAAATATAAACTCATTTTATTCTAGATTCCAGGTTGCATAAATAGAGTATAAAACCATCAATTATTCGGTGAACAACTTCTAATTTCAGGTATGCTATTCTTCTAGAAATATGTATAAACCTAGTATAATCCCATTGGGAAATGTTATATATTTTTGTTAAATAACCCACTGACGTATCTTCTTTGGTTTCTTAGAGGTTGTTGGGGAAAGAACAAAAACTGCATTTCAGAAACAGTCCTGTTTTAAGTTGCTTCTTAAAATTGCTTGATGTTATTGCTGCCTTAGGTATACAAGAAAGCATCCTCTATGTACTATTCAATATATATAAACCTAGTATACTGGTAATATATATACCGCTTTACGGATGTATTATTTGGATGGATTTTCTAGAATATTTAATATAAATAGTATCTAATGTATCAACCTAATATAATCCAATTTGTGTTTTAACCATGTATATAGCTGGAATATTGTTCATCAAATATACTGAAATTAATTGACGGTGAATAAATCATGTTATATGTTACAAATGTACGTAGTATATAGGTCCAATCATGTTTTTTGTATATTGAATTTGATTTTATTACTGCTCAATTTATTATTCTCATTGATTATGTTCATATCTTCCGTTTATAGAGAATGTTATGTATAACATATATACATTGTATATAAGTGGTCTTTAGAATCATATATTCCAACTGAATTTTTTTTAGAAAAATAGTCCAACTAGATTTAGCTAGAATATGAATATTTTCTGCATTTATATCACATTTATGTGGGTAACATTTTATCTTTCTCTTCATATGATCTTAACACATTGCTTAACACATGGATACAATGTATATACCGTATCAATGTGTTGTATTTGTTGATTGCTACGGAGAAAACGAATAGTAGACGTTCAAAAGTCAAGTACAAAACAATCGCTGGCAGTAGGGAGAATCCAGTAAATGTTAAATTGCAGAATCGATGGTCAGTAGAAGGAGAGTTTTTGGGTATGACTGTCGTAGACGACGGTTCAGAAATTAAGGGCAGCAGAGGCAAGCAAAAATTTTGAGAACAATAGCAACAATTCTGGGAGATACTTTAGATATGGAAGGCATGAAAATCTGGAAGAAAAAAAAAGGTAAAAAGGAACGAACCCTAAAATTATATTCAAATCTTATATTTTATTAATTTAGGAAAAAATTAATGAATCTAATAAATCAATTTAAATCATTAAATTTTTTAAAGATTCTAACTTTGGAAGCAAAATTTTCAATAATTAATCTGAAGATCGCATTAAATAAAGAATTTAATTTGAAATACTATCTATTCAATCAAATATAATAGATAAATAAAGGCATTATAGACATAAAATAATTGCAGGAAATCTGAAAGATTAAAAGAGAAAATATTTACCAATATAGACTTTTATGAAAGTAGTTTTCTAAAATCACTCCACGAGTACAATTTCTATACATTTTTCAGTAACAAGGACTTGAAAACTTCACTCTACAGCCATTAACACTGTCATTTCTGTTTCGACTCATTTCTTTTTTATCCATAATTTCCATTTTCCTTTCTCTTGCAGTTGGGATTATCATTTCCTGTTTGTTTACCTTTGTATTGGAATTATCTTCTATGTGACTGTTTATTTTGGCCACTAAAGAAGGTATAGTTTTTAGACACATTGGAAAAGTCGGTAGTTTCCAAATGTGAACAGTGTTGCACATGCAACTTAACTTTCTCCTGTAACCTTATTGTTTCCTTCCGATTAGTTTGAATTTAACAGGCAGATACAATCAGTCCGAGGAAGCTTGAAATTAAATAGCGCAAATTTATGGGCTCACATGTTATGGCAAGAATCTCTCTATCAGTTTAGTAGTTCATCTTCAAACTGGTTAGAAACTGGTTTGCTTTTGCTCTATCTATTAGCTACTCTATAGAGTTCTTCTAGAGCTTTCCTAAAGCTTATTGATTGACTTCACATGCTTCATAGCTTCATAAGGTGTTGCCACAAATGAATTCAGGTGGGTGAGCTATGGTTTCTTAGGGGAACCCTTCTAATTGCCGACCATTAAGCACAACAAGAACAATTAACTCAAACAAATAGTTTTTTTAATCCAGTTCTACGGTCAGAACAAAACTCAGAACTTACCAAAATGGAGTGATATAAAAAATGCAAATAAAAAATTACATTAAAATTATGAATACAACATTAAATTTACTCTAAGGTCAAAATCAAAATTTAACATGGTTTTCATAATAAAAGGTCTTGTGTTCAAATTTTTGTAATATCATTTTTTTTAATAAATATAAATAAGATATAAATCTTATTTTGGAATTTGAAATGATTTAATTTATTTTAATTTCTGAACTTTCAAAATATTCATTTTAGTTCTTAAATAGATTTTAATCTCTAAACTATAGAAAAAGAACAATTTTGATCCTTAATTTTTTTTTAAACAAATTGATAACAAAACTTTGAATATGTAAATTAACATTATTCAAACTACATATATGGAAGATGGGCAACAAAATAATATAAAAGATAAAAACATGTACTTTATAGAAGTTTGAAAACTAAATATGATATTTTTACAAGTTTAGAAGCCAAAATAAAACTTAAATCTAATTAATATTTGATACTGTTATGCTAATTATCAAACTCAGAGAGTTCTAAATTATATAAATAAATAAAAATAAATTTACGGTTAGCTAATGGCGATTTATCAAGTGGGAGCTAAACTAACAACTTGGACTGTGTAGCTATGGCGTTGTGAACTCAAACAATTAGTAATGAAATATTTGCTCTAAATTTAAAATTGAACCAAAGTTGGTAACGAGAGAGCCTTCCAGGAAGAGATGGAGCATTATAATGACATAAAAGGAGTTAAATTCAATACAATATATTCACAATTGTAATGAAGAGTGAGTGAAAGAGTCAATCAAACCGTCTCAGAAATAATGTCCTGAAGGCGTTTTTCCAAGTCGCTGAGCCTGAAGCCCCAATCGCTGTTGATCCTCAGTGGCTTCACTGTAGGATTCATCTCAGACTTCTCAAAGTCGGTCCCGTCAGTGGACGGACCTTCTTTCTGCTTATCATTGACTTTTCTGCTTTTATTTTTCTCCTTCACAGCAGCCGCCTTCTGCAGTGCCCACAGAACATCAGACCCCCTTATGTGCGCTGCCTCTTCCTGTTTTGGGCTTTTTTGCTTTCGATTAAGGCTTTTTGGGAATTTGGGATTTAGGGAGTCGATAGTCGAGAGAATGGTGTGGCCCAGGCTTTTGACAGTGCTATTGTTGTCGGCGTCGGTTTCGGGTGGTTGGGACTCGGCGTAGATGGTGGAGACCGGAGGGCTGGGAGGCGGCCTGGTTGGGATCGGGAGGCGGCGGCAGATCGGGCTATGTGAGGTTGAGGATGCAGCCCACATGGTTTGAATTTTTCTGGCTAACACGAAAGGAATTACCGCACACAAGATTTTAAAACGGAAATTATAATGGATTTAAAAATTTGTTGTCGTGTTTACAAATATGTCGCATAGAAAAATAATTTATAAATATGACGAATATTGAAAATTTTATTGTTGATAGACAAGTTTTACTTTAAGTAGTGACAAACCATTTTCAATCTGTAATAGACTATTTTTACTTCAATTAGTGATAAATATCTATTATTAATAGACTATTATTTTTACTTCTATCAGTCATATATGTCTTTCACTAATATATATACAATTTTTACATCTATCAGTAAAATAAGTCTATCAATAACTAGTGATAAATTAATAATTTTTCTTTTTCTTTCCCTGCTAGATTTATTCTAATTGGAATTCTATAAGATTAGCGTGAATTTATTACCTCAAATTGTTAAATGTCAAGCATGAAGGTCTCAAAAATAAAATAATCAATTATATACTACTTATAATGTATATATATATGATATTAGATCATTTTATAGCTTGCAAAAATTTACATGTTTTACGACTGTGACTAATAAGAGGACAATAATATTGATAGGTTGATATCACCCATAGATTTGAGTCTATCAGTGATAGAATTTTATCACATAGTGATAGACGGTCTATTAGAGATACACTTAAATCACAACCTAAAAAAAATATACTTTATTAAATAGCAAAAATTGAATTCTTACCTTCACTATTTGATTTTTTCTTTCTATTTTCTAAGATCTTGTCCATTTTTTGTTTGATTCTTCATTTAAGTTCAAAACAATTTAAAAACACATAACAATGTGGTCAATATAATATATAGTCTATCGTTGACATATAGAAGTCTATCACTGATAGACTAAACTTATGTTTTTCTTTAAATCTATCAGCGATACCAATCTATCACTGATAGACTATAAATGAAAAAGTCAGAAATGAATTTTAAACTAACAAGTCACAACTTACAAAAAAAAAAAAAACTTATAAACCACAACTTATACGATAACCATTAAGAACTTAAAAAAAAATAATAATTAAAAAAAACTTTAAATGAAGAAACATAACTCTTAAATCAAAAGATATAGACTAACAAATCAAAACATATAAACAACAAGCCAAATTTATAATAAAAACTTATGAGATTTGAAAGTGAAGAAACACTACACATACTATAAGAATTTCAAAAGTTAAGTGATAGAATTCAATCAATCAACAATAGACTTGTATATCTAATATACTTAAATCACAACATAATATATAGTCTATCATTAATAGAAACCTATCGCTGATAGACTATATTTATGCTGTTGTTTAAGTCCTATTAGTAATACTAGTATATCGTTGATAGATTATAAAAAAAATTGGGCAATTTTTTTGCCATATTTGCAAATTCTTTTATTTTTTTTGCTATAAATGTTATTATTTTATGTTCAATTGCTATATTTGCTATCAGCCCATTTTCAAATGTCCAGTTTATAAAAATTTTATAAAGATTTCCATAAATTATTATAGCCCATAATAGTATATTACCATAAAATTCCTTGTAGTAACTTTTTTTAAAAAAAACTTTATTACTAATTTGTTTTTTTTAGTTCAACCACATGTCAGGGTGGGGGATTCGAACCCATGACCTTTTGGTCGAAAATATATGACTAACCTAGTTAAGTTATGCTCAAATTGTGTATTATTAAACATTTTATATAAGCAAGATTCTATGTCAATATTTATTTTTCTTAAATAGGTTCATGATTTATGTTACTTTATTTTATTTTATTAGTGTATTACCATGGGTTATGCACTTGTATTTTTAAATTTTAAAATAATTTAAGTAAAATGTTATTAAGTGTAATTATTCTTAAAACTAAGTAAGATTACTTTTTATATCTTATTATAATTTTATTTTTGTTTGTACTAAAAAATTTATTTCATTTAATTGGTTAAATATTTTTATAATGGGTAGTCTTTTTTATTATGATATTTGTAAATATAGCAATTCAAAAAATATTTTGCAAAAATAGAAAAATTTCATAAATCGGATTATTATAATTTTTTTATTCCAATAGTACCTTCAATTTGTCGTGTGCTTTTCTTCTTCTTCATCATCTGCGTTTTTTTATCTTTCTTTCAGTAGGTTTCAATTCGATTGGTGCCTTGATTTCGTTTTTCAATCTTGTTTTTCATCTCCGATTGGTGTTTTGATTTCGTTTCTTCGTGCTGCAATTTCTCTTTTGCGTGATTGTTCTTCTCAATTTGTTCCTTCTGGTTTCTCTACGAGATTCTCTGATTTTTGGATTGGGTCTCCGCGATTTCATCTTCTTCTTTTTCATTCTCTACGTGATTTCTCCTAAATGTGTTTCCAGGTTTGTCTCTTCTTTTTTTTTCTTATTTTCTCTTTTCTTCATCAAATACTATATATTCGCCGGTAGTTTCTTTCTTTGTTCTTTGCTTAAAATTATTTTTAAATAATTACTAATTTCCTATCTTTTTTCAGGCCTTTGAATTCAGTGTTGCCTCTGTTGTCTAATCTATTTTATCACATTCAACTGATTTTTGTCATTTCTAGTGTTTCTAATATTTGAATCTTGGAGTTCTTTGTTCTCTGTAATTTTTTGTGATTTTTTGTGTTCTCTGGAATGTTCTTTCTCATTCATTATTAATTACATTGGTCTAAACATATTATTGAATGTTGCCTCTATTTATCTTTTGGTTTATTATTGTTGAAGCATTTGGGACCATGACTTGAAGTGTTTGTTTGCTGGTGTTTTGATACAAGAATTTTGGTTTTCTGATAGGTTGATATCATTGATAGCCTTAGTGATAAATTTTAGCCTATCAGTGATAGACTTAAATCATAACATAAATATAGTTTATCATTGATAGCAACCTGTCACTAATAGACTAAATTTTATTTTGTAATGTAAGTCTATCAGAGATAGAAGTCTATCGGTGATAAGATATTGATAGGTTGATATTGATAGTATATTTCTTTGGATATTGATAGGTTTATATCACTGATAGATGCGATTGATTTAAGTGATATATTTAAGTCTATCAGTGATAGATTTCTATTACATATATTAGTGACTGATCAATTTTTGTTTTTGTTGTTGTTGTTTTTTTTTTTCTGCAGTGATAATGGTTAAACTTCCGATAGTTGTTTTTCATAGTGGTCGCTGGGATGATAGACACTGCTATGTTAATTTCAAAACTACTGGAGTTTTGGTTGATGAAGGGATGTGTTTTGAGAATTTTGCAAGTTTGATATTAAAGGAAGTTCAATTGGATGTATCTATTTCTTCTATACAACTTTCCATTTTATTGGATTTTGGTATTAATAGCATTCAAAATGTGGTTGAAATCAATGAAGATAAAGATGTTGTTTGGTTTTTGACATTGGCTAAGGAACAAAGTACAAGACATCCTTTAGTTGTCCATATTACTTATTTGTATTTGGAATGGTTTTCTGAAGGTGTTAATGGTGGTAGTCACAAATTGTTGTTGACTTCTTCTTCTTCTATCACTGATAGTGATTTTCAAATATTTAGGAACATTCATATTAGTAGTATTTCTTCTACGTTTCAGTTGAAGGAGAAATATGTGTTTGAAAGTAACGAGACGTTGTCAAAGTCTTTCTATCATATGGCTGTCAAGAGAAATTTTGAATTTAAGACTTTGAGATCTAATTCAAAGTCAATTGAGCTCCAAAGTGCTCAAGATGGTTGTCAATGGAAGTTAGGGCATCTCGGTATAAAGGCAGTGAATTACGGATGCGAAAAAAATATGTTGCTACTCATAATTGTTCTATGAATACTATTCAGAGTTCTCATAGGCAAGCTTCGTCATCATTGATTAGTGATTGTCTGATTGATGAATTTAGATTTAGTTCTTCTGACCATTCGACTCCTAAAGCTATTATGCACCATATGCATACGAAACATGGTTTTAACATTAGCTATTATAAGGCTTGAAGGGCAAAAGAGTCTATTATGAAGTTGTTGAAAGGTGATGCTGACGAATCTTATGCATTGATCCCAAAGTTCTTTTTGAAGTTGGAAGAAATAAATCCAGGTTTGTTCGATGTTGTATTGTATTTGTTTTATTGTCATGTTATATCAGTAATAGACTAAAATGAAAACAAGCTTGCAATCAATAACTGATATATTGTTTTTGTTTTACCCAATTCTGTTTTATAATCACTGATAGAACTTATGCTAAATGTACATGCAATCAGTCTCTGATATGCCCCATTCTGTTTTATTGTGATGCCATATCAGTGATAGATTTTCAGTAAATAAGCATGCAATCAATCAATGATATACCCTTTCTATTTTATTGATATGGTATATCACTGATATACTTTATACTAAATGTACATGCAAACAGTCTCTGATATACCCCATGTTGTGATGGCATATTAGTAATAGACTTTTAGTAACAAACTTGCAATCAATCACTAATATTCCATTTCTATTTTGTTAATATAGTATATCATAAACATTCAACCAGTCTTTTATATACATGTTCTGTTTTATTGTCATATCATATCATTGATAGACTTACAGTAAACAAGCTTGCAATGAATCACTAATATACTTTTTCCTATTTTTGTTAATATGGTATATCACTGATTGAACGTGTAATAAATGAATATTCAACCAACTTCTAATATACCGTTTTATTTTATCATGTTTGTTTATAGGTACATTCACGACATATGAAATTGATGCAAAAGGACATTTTAAGTATTGTTTTATGGCTATTGGTTCATCAATCGAGGGTTGGAAGTATTGTAGACCGACCATATCTGTTGATGGCACGTTTTTGAAGTTTAAATTTGCTGGAACTCTTTTGACAACCTCAACTATAGACGATAACAACCAGATTTTTCCTCTCGCTTTTAGTCTAGTAGATTCAGAAAATGACGCATCATGGACATTGTTTTTTAAGAATAAAAAGAATAGTTTTGGGGATCAAAAAGAATTGGTTATTATTTTTGATAGACATTTAAGCATCCTGAAAGGTGTTTTGAATGTTTTTCCAACTGCTGAATGTTGTGTTTGTATGCAATACCTTTTGAAGAATTTGAAATTGACATTCAAAGATTCGTTGATTGACAATATATTTTGCAGTTGTACAAAATCTTAGATAGTTTCTGATTTTGAGTTGAATATGAATTGGATGGAGTCGATGTATCCTCCAATACAGGAATATGTTAGTAAGGTTGGTTTTGAAAAGTGGGCTCGTGCATATTCTAGGAGATGATGACTACAAACATTTCAGAGTGCTTGAATTCGATTTTAAAAGAGTCTAGAGATTTACCATTTGCATCACTTCTTGATTCTATCAGAAAGTTACTTCAGAAGTGGTTTTATGATAGAAATAAATCAGCATCTAGTATGAAAACAATTTTGACTCATTGGGCTGAAGTTGAGTTACGAAGACAACATGATGCATCAGGAAGCTTCACGGTAAGAAATTATTGTTTTCAGTACATAAATCTAGTCTATCATTGATAGAAGCCTATCACTAATAGACCAAATTTATGTTGTTTTCAGTCTATCAGCGATAGGCTTCTATCACTGATAGAATTTAATCACAACATCAAAATAGCTTATCACTGATGTTGTGATGTCAGTCTATCAGTGATAGAAGCATATCGTTGATAGGCTATTTTGATGTTATTTACATCTTTATATTATTGTATTTCTAATTTTTTTTTACTAATTTGTTATTTATATTATTGTTATAGGTTGATCCTATTAGTGATGATGAGTATCAAGTAACTATTGGAGCTAATAAGTTTTTGGTTAAGTTGAATTCTAAATCTTGCAGTTGTCATTTTTGGGATCTTGATGAAATCCCATGTGCTCATGCAATTGCTATTTTTCGAGGGCTTAATTTGGATCCTTATTCTTTCGTAGCTGAGTATTATTTTGCATCAACATTATTATCAACATATAAAGGTTCGATTCGTCCAGTTGGGAATCATTCTGATTGGAGTTTTGTAGAGATTAAAGATAATGTATTATCTTCAATTGTTAAACGTCAAGCAGGAAGGCCTCGAAAACAAAGAATACCATCGATTGGTAAAGTGAGAAGTCACACAAAATGTAGTTATTGTCATCGTGTCGGCCACAATTGTAAAACATGTAAATTTCCTCCAATTGTACAATGATTGACTTTTTTTCATATGCTTTTTTGGTACAATTGAACTCTTAGAAGTATTGTTGAGTTACTTGAAGTCTTTTCATACTATCTCTACCATCATTTTCTTAAAACTTAAGTATTTAGTCTACTTGATAGACTATATTTATGTTGTTTTGTATGTTTTTGTAATCATTTTCTATCGTTGATAGAAGTATAGAGTAGATAGACTATATTTATGCTATTTTTAAGTCTATCAGCGATACAAGTCTATCGTTGATAGACTATAGACAAAAAAACTTAAATGAAATTTAAACTAAATTTATACAATTAATTTCTAAAGTGAAATACGTAGATTTTTTTAAGTTTTGCATTGAAGTCATCGTGTTAGCCACTTGTAAAACATGTAAACTTCCTCCAATTGTACAATAATTAACTTTTTTTTCATATGCTTTTTTTGTACAATTGAACTCTTAGAAGTATTGTTGGATTACTTTACGTCTTTTCTTATTATCTCTACCATCATTTTCTTAAAACTTAAGTATTTAGTCTCCCTGATAGACTATATTTATGTTGTTTTTTAAGTTTTTGTAATCATTTTCTATCGTTGATAAAAGTCTAGAGTTGATAGACTATATCTATGCTATTTTTTAAGTCTATCAGCGGTACAAGTCTATCACTGATAAACTATAGACAAAAAAACTTAATTGAAATTTAAACTAAATCTGATACAATTAATTTCTAAAGTAAAATGTCGTAAATTTTCCCAAGTTTTGCAATGAAGTAAACTAATGCTTGACTTTTTTTACATGAAAAATTAAACATTAGTACTTTTTTCCAACCGTACTAGCATATCCAAAACAAAAAAAAAAAAAACTACAAGAACTACACGTAACTACTATAATGTACTACAATGTCTTAAACTAAAACTATTACAAGCTATCATTCTGTGAGATCTTTAAATCAAAATTCGGACCATCCACTAAACTTAATTTTTTTGCATCTTTCGGAGAAACCTTCTTTTTCTCTTTCTTTTTCTCTTTCACATTCTCTAAGAACTTTGGCATTGGTTTGGTTTGTCTTTTAGGCCGCACTTTTTCAATGTCATTCTTTTCTTTTTGATCCATTGATCTTGTTGACCTTTGACATATTTTTTCTTCAATATCCTGTAAAGATGAAATTCAGTTTATCAGTGATAGAGTACAATGTAATCTATTTCTGATGGACTTCTATCAATATGTTGAGAATTAAGTCTATTAGTGACATATTTTTTCTTCAATATCCTGTAAAGATGAAATTCAGTCTATCAGTGATAGAATACAATGTAATCTATTTTTGATGGACTTCTATCAATATGTTGAGAATTCAGTCTATCAGTAATAGACTTTTATTGCATAGTGATAGATGGTCTATTAGAGATAGACTTAAATCACAACCTACAAAAATACTTACTTAAATAGCAAAATAGATTTCTTACCTTCTCCACTTGCTTGATTTCTCTCTGATTTCTAAGATCATGTCCCTTTTTCGTTCGATTCTCATCTTCAACATTTTCTTCCTTTTCTTCTTTTTTGTCCTTTTCTTTCTTTTTTTGATTCTCTTCTTCATCATCTTTTTTATCTTTTTCTTGCTTCTGCTCTTCCACCTTTCATTGATAAGTAAATAAGTACAGTCAGTAATTAATAATGATTGAAATGAAATATAAGACTTAAAGTGATTTTACCTCATTCTCTTGAGCATAGGTGGTTGCCAAAGATACAAGCTTTTCCATATTAACAGCTTCTAGCAACTCAAGACTTACTGATGGAGGTTGGTTCTTATGCAAAGATTCTTGAGATTGTTTCTGTGCTTCATCTTTGGGTGGAAGTCTTTCATACATTACTTCCATCAATAACATTAAAAACCTCAAAATCTCCTTTTGCCTCTTTTTCAATTCTTCAATATCTTCTATCTTTAATAGAAGATATTTCATCTCCATATTTCTTCATCACATCCTTAATAGTGTTTTTGTTTTCTTTCTGAATTTCTTCATCCTTCAGCATCCTTTTCTTCATGTCTTTCATTGATAGCTCAACAAAATACTTGAAGTAACTTGATGAAATTTCATTTTCAGAAGCAACCATAGGGACCACTGAAAACTGAAAATATAGATAACTATAAGATAAACCAAAATGTAACCTAACACTGTTAGGCGTCTATCGCTGATAGACTTAAATCACAACAACAAATAGTCTATCATTGATAGAAGCCTATCACCGAGAGGCTGATTTTATGTTGTTATTTAAGTCTATAAGCGATAGGCTTTTACTATCACTTGTAAAGAAAATGTTGATCTATAAGATGAACTAATATGTAGTCTATCGATGATAGACGCTTATCGCTGATAAACTAAAATCACTATATAAATATAGTCTATCATTAATAGAAACCTATCACTGATAGTATAAATTCATGTTGTTATTTCAGTCTATCAGCAATAGGAGTCTATTGCTAATAGATTATAAACAAAAACAATTAATTGAACCTCAAACTAACAAATCAAAACTACAATTCAGAATTTCAGAGAGCTTATAAAAAACTAATAATATAAAGATTAGAAACTTTCATCACTTGCTGAGAAAATGTTGTCATTGTGGTCGTTCCAATCTGGATGATTCTACGATTCCCAATTCAACATCCTTGGAGTTTCGTCTCCTATTTTCTTTGCAAAGCCAACTATTGGGTTTGACAATTTTGGAATGATTTCATATGCCCACACAGCAAGAACTACTGGAAACCCTTGTAAGAACACTGATGATCCCGACTTGTTTTTTACAGCTTTTTTAATGTAATCAATTGTCAGGTCAAAACACACTCCCCCACGGGTAATTGTTAAATTTCTCATCATCATCAAGCATCCTTAAATGTTTCCAGTTCATTTTGTTATGGGCTTGCTTGGGGATTAGTAAGCATTCTAACATGTACAAGTTGGCTAATTTCAAAATCATTTTTTCATTTTTGCAGACATCAGAGAATAGACTAAATGCAACTACTAAGTTTCTTCTATCAATCGTTTCACTATTTTTAAAGAACAGGTTTCTAATTTCCGATTGCATTTCTTCATAGTCATCCTCAACTTCTTCTATAGGATACTCATCACAATTGAGCCCTGTAATCAGGCAAAATTCCTTCAAGCCCAACTCGACTACATTTCCTTCAATGTTAACAGAGAGAACATCTTGTTTAGTATTGGTAGCTCAATGGTAGAAATGCCTTGGAAAAATCTTTGTGCCCCCCTCTGAACATTAGTTCAAATTTCATTGTGTGCCTATTCCTAAATAATTTTATTTATTTTATGTTTGGTGCCCCCTCTGACTATCCCATTGTGTGCCTATTTCTAAATAATTTTATTTATTTTATGTTTAGTGCCCCCTCTGACTAAAAATCCTGCATCCGTCGCTGCTTCTAATCAAATGTGAGAGTAGTTGAATTGTGACTTTTTTTACTTTTCATCCTAAAAAATGTCCGAATGGTCCTTCCCTAAATAACTCTAGACATTTTTCATCCAAGGCTTTAACTATATGGGCTATCACTTCTAATTTGAGGTACACTATAATCTTTAAAATATTATTTCATTTTTCCTTTGAAATAATCAAGTTGTTTTCCCGGGTAAAGAAAATTGATAATAATAAAAATAAAAATAGAGTGAAGATGTTCCAACACTATTTAAAATAAAATCTATACAAATACCTTAAGGGTTTTCTTCTTTTTTTATTCTACTTGATGATGTTTCTCCTCCTTTTGTTCTCTTTGTCTATTTTCTTATTTTCTGTTCTGTTGTTTGTTTTTCATTCCTTGTTGTCATCTGTTATAAAAAAGAATATAATATATATTGACCTATAAGATCAACTAAAATGTAGTGTACTCGTGATAGATGCCTATCAATGATAGACTGAAATCACTACATAAATCTAGTCTATCATTGATAGAAGTCTATCACTGATAGACTAAATTTATATTGTTATTTAAGTTTATCAGTGATTGGTGTCTATCACTAATAGATTATAAACAACAGAAAAATAATTGAAACTTAAACCAACAAATCAGAACTTATAAATAACTTATAAATTGAAACTTACTAACAATTCAAAACTTCAAAGAACTTATAAACAAAAAATAAATCTAAATATTAGATAACTTATATCACTTGCAAAGGAAATATTGACCTATAAGATCAACTAAAATGTAGTGTATCAATTATAGACGCTTATCGCTAATAGCTGAAATCACTACATAAATCTAGTCTATCATTGATGGAAGCCTATCACTGATAGACTAAATTTATATTGTTATTAAGTTTATCAATGATTGATGTCTATCACTAATAGATTATAAACAAACAAAAATAATTGAACTTGAAGTTAACAAATCAGAACTTATAAACAACTAATAAATTGGTGCTTACTATCAATTTAGAATTTCAGAGAACTTATAAACAAAAATAAATCTAAAGATTAGATACTTCAGAAAATTTATAAACAAAAATAAAACTAAGAATTAGATACTTATATCACTTGAAAAGAAAATATTGACCTAGAAGATCAACTAAAATGTAGTCTATCAATGATAGATGCCTATATTGCTAATAGATTATAAACAAACAAAAAAATAATAATAATTGAACCTCAAACAAACGAATAAGAACTTATCAACAACTTATAAATTGGTACTTACTAACAATTTAGAACTTCCAAGAACTTATAAACAAAAATAAAACTAAATATTAGATACTTACTTCAAGGAACTTATAAACAAAGATAAATCTAAAGATTAGATAACTTATATCACTTGGAAAGAAAATATTGACCTATAGGATCAATTAAAATGTAATCTATCAATGATAGATGCCTATCGCTGATAGATTGGAATCACTACATAAATCTAGTCTATCATTGATAGAAGCCTATCATTGATAAACCAAATTTATGTTGTTATTCAAGTCCATAAGTGATAGATGTCTACTATTGCTAATACATTATAAACAACAGAAAAAAAAAATTGAACCTCAAACCAACAAATAAGAACTCATAAACAACTTATAAATTGATAGCTACTAACAATTCAGAACTTTAGAGAGCTTATAAACAAAAATAAATTAAATATTAGGTATTTACTTTAAGGAGCTTATAAACAATGATAAATCTAAAGATTAGATAACTTATATCACTTGCAAAGAAAATATTGACCTATAGGATCAGCTAAAATGTAGTCTATCAATGATAGACTCCTATCGCTGATAGACTGAAATCACTACATAAATCTAGTCTATTATTGACGGTCATTGATAGAAGCCTATCACTGATAAACCAAATTTATGTTGTTATTCAAGTCCATAAGTGATATATGTCTACTATTGCTAATAGATTATAAACAAACAACAGAAAAAAAAAAAAAATTGAACCTCAAGCCAACAAATCAGAACTCATAAACAACTTATAAATTGGTAGCTACTAACAATTTAGAACTTCCAAGAACTTATAAACAAAAATAAAACTAAATATTAAATACGTATTTCAAAGAACTTATAAACAAAAATAAATCTAAATAACATAAATTTGAACTCATAAACAAAAAAATAAGTTAAATCGCTGTAAAAGTCCCCACGATTTGACCTTACTCAGACTGTAATTTCGTGCTGAACCGAACAAAACTGAAAATTCTCTTGGAAGTTCTTTTAAGCCTACTTTGACAAACAAATTATTAGGGAAAATTTTCTAGCCTTCAAGTATTTAAGCATGCGAAGATGACCAAATTTTGGATAACTTATACACAAATGAAATTGACAATCATCTCAGAGTAAATCACATATTTATTTCGAATTAAAATGATAGCATTTCTAGCAAAACGTAAGAATATATGCTATCGAAGAAATTTAAAGAAGGGAAAGAGATATACATTGTCGAAGAATCAGATTGGGATAGAAATTGCTTGGAATCGCTTCGAAATCGGTTGGTAATCACTCTGAAATCGCTTCGAAATCGGTTGGTAATCACTCTGAAATTGCTTCGAAATCGCTCTAAAATCGCTTGGAAAAAGAAAATCGTTTGGACTTCAAAGAGGGGTTGTTGAGAGAAATGAAGTTGAAATTGCATGAGCATTCATTTAGGGCAATTTATGGGGACTTTTTAGACTTTCCAATAGCGGGCCTTTTAGACTTTTTCCAATGAATGAGCTTTTTAGACTTTTCGATTGGGCTGTGATTTTTTTTTTACTAAATCTGCAATATTTTTTTTTGCTACAAATGCTATATTTTTGGGCCCGAATGCTATATTTGCTATATTTACTATTTTTATTTCAAATATTTTATTTCTTATGAATTTAATTTTTCTTAAATACCTATCAATAATATATCTATCATCACATGCATTACATGTAATATAATTTTTATTTAATTTTTTCTCTAACATCAATAAATGATTAAAAAAATACTACTATTTATTCAAAAAATAGTAACAAAGAAGAAATTAAGGGTCCGTTTGGTAACGTTCCTGTTTCTCGTTTCTTGTTTCTTGTTTATTGTTTCTTGTTTCCTATTTCTTGCTTTTTTAGAACTAGAAACAGAAACATGTTTGGTAACTATTTCTGTTTCTTGTTTCTTTAAAAAAAAAAATCAGAAACAAAAATGTGTTTGATAACTGTTTCTTGTTTCTTATTTTTTATTTGAAGTAAAATTAGTACATATAATATAA
>JAOANK020625435.1:0-11779 GCA_026257165.2 Telfairia occidentalis
GTGAAGAAGTTTGTAGATGTATTTTTGGATGATCTACCAAGCTTACCACCAACTCAAGAGATAAATTTCAGGATTACACAAGAACCAGGGACGACACCTATCTCCAAAGCTCCTTATAGAATGGCCTTGGAGGAGTTGAAGGAACTCAAGACTCAGATCCAAGAGCTATTGGATAAAGGGTTCATATGCCCCAATGTGTCACCATGGGGCACTGATAACTCTCCAAACGAGAGTTATCATATGTCTTTTAAGCTAGATTTCATCTCATTCTTAAAGTGAATTCTCATTGATTTATGAAATAATTGCTTGATTTATATGTGTTTCGCATATAGAACTTTTGAAACCTTCATATTGTTGCATCATTCTATTTATGTCAGTATTTAAATGAAATAGAAGAAATTTAAAGTTGATTACTGCTAATTCTAGATATTTGGTGTAGAAGATAAATGATGGAGTTATTTTAGTAGAATTCTTGATCAAGCAATTCTGGAACAAAATGGACACAAAGGATGCGTGCGAAAATAACAAAATTTCAAATATAAAAACAAATCTTTCTTTTGCAGAATTAATAAACCGTTAGATGCGAGTCACATAGATGATTTAACCTAATAGGTTTCCTAATCACAACAAAAAGCCTATAAATAGACAAGGAGGCCGCCAATTAGAGGAGTTCTGCTAGTTTTGATTTCTCCTAAAGAGTTTTTAGAATTTTTGAGTCTTTCATCTATCAATGTTACTGTTGTTCTTAAATTTCCATAGAGTCTCTTGTAGAAGGTAGAAACTTCGCAGAGGCTAAAGTTGAATAATTAATTATGACTATCGAATTCGTGGAGCAACTGATTTCTACAACTCTCTAAGTTTTTTTTTTCTATCATGACCTCGTTTACTGTTTATGTTTATTTGTTGTTGTCTTTTGTTTATCTTAGCATGAACTAATCACCGTTGGGTAAGGATTAAGGGAGATGTTGTTAAACTGATTTAGGATTTGAAGTAAAGTGTTTCAAATTGAATTGTTTTATAAGTGTTCTTATTATCTAATATTTATGTCTGCCTGGCAAACACACATAAATAGCTTCTTTATGTTTCGGGAGAAAATATGAGAAGTAGAATGCTTTTAAAACACATTAGCGTCTAGATTAGGTTAGTGTTGGCAAAGTGAGGAGGTTAGGGATAAACACTAACATAATGCACAAAAATAATAGGTTTAACTCATATAGGTTAATGAGAATTAACTTAAGACAACTGGGAGATTTGGGAGGATTTTGAGACTATTGTTGTGTGATTTGATCTTGCAATTCTTTTGCTTCAACATTCTGCTTTAGGAAAAATAACATGTTACCTTAATCTGAACTCATTCATTTTCATCGTTTCAACCACAAAGACATTCTTTTTATTTTGTCATTTAATTTAGTCCAACATTAGTTATAAAAATGCACAAAATAATTGTCTTTTGTTATTCTTTGAATTCACTAAGAGATGAAGTCAAGATAGTTCAAATTCTACCACTAATCCTTGTGGAGACAATATAAATACTTATTACTTGTTGTAGACTACATAAACTTGCACATCGCCTTGTGTGATCTTATCACTCATCACACACATGCAACAAGTTTTTGGTGTCGTTGTTGGGGATTAGTTTAAATCTTGACTATTTTTTAGTTTGATTCTTGTAGTGAATTAGAGCTTTATTTACATTGATTCAATTTTTGTGTGATTTCAGCGCTTGGTGTATGAACACTAATTTTTATTTCGAAGTTGAATTTGATCCAAAAATCAAAAGGACTTTACAAAGAATAAGGAAGGAGTTAAGAAATCGAGTAAATTCGATGGAGCAACATCTTGTACCTCCTCGAGGACTATAGAGCAAGAAAATCAACAACCAAATAGAGGAGGAGTTCATTACCTGATGTAGCAATGTAGCAGCAAATTCGACCAATAGATCAAGTTGAGAATCCTGTTATTTTATGCAATGATAGGGAGAGAGCCATTAGAGACTATACAGTCCCTATGTTCGATGATTTAAATCCAATCATAGTCATACCCAATATTCAGGCCGCGTATTTTGAGATGAAGCTTGTAACATTTTAGATGTTGCAAATAGTGGGTCAATTTTATGGCTTGGCAGCAGAAGATCCACACTTACATCTGAAGAATTTCTTGGGAGTGAATGAACTTGTTCGTGATTTAGGGAGTTTCTAAGGATGCTTGACGATTATCTTTGTTTCTGTATTCATCTACGGATGGAGCAAAAGCATGGTTAACAATATTTGGTCCAAGATCTATTACCACGCTGAATGAATTGGCATAGAGATTTCTGACTAAGTATTTTGCACCTATTAGGAATGGCAAACTCAGAGCACAAATTGTATCTTTTAGTCAGTATGTGGATTAACCCTTTAGTGATGCTTGGGAACGGTATAAAGAGCTTATTGGGTATTGTCCTCACCATGGGTTGCCTTACTATGTTAAACTTGAAACATTTTACAATGGTTTAAATTCAGCTACACAGAGCATGGTAGATGATTCAACAAATGGTGCTTTAACATCAAGAACTTATAATGAATCATATGAAATCTTGGAAAGGATATCCATCAATAGTTGTCAATAGTATGATTCAAGAACGAATCCTTGAAGAAGACCACAAGAAGGGATAAAAATTGATGCACTAACATCCATTATGGTAGACATTGTCTCCTCGACCAACAAAATCAAAACTCCACCTTTGGGGAAGGTTACATAGCAGAAAGCTGCTGTGAATCAAGTTACAATGGAATCATGTATTTTCCATCGAAAAGGGCATACCTATGAATTTTGCCCTAGCAAGCAAGTATTAGTTTGTTATATAAGTAGAAATAATCCACATTCCAACACTTATAATCCTATGTGGAGGAATCAACATAATTTCTCTTGGATCAAAGAGGAAATCATCATGAGCCTCCAGTGCATCAGAAGGGGAATTATCCACCTGGATTTGGGTAGCAGAATCAAAAAAATTGTGTCGCAGTAGAATAGAGAACTGCCCTAGCAAAGTTCTAGCAATTTGTTGGAAAATCTGATGATGTACTAGACTAGAAAATGATGCAATTCTTCTAAGCGAGCAAGCTTCATCGAGGAATTTAGAGATTTAGATTGGACAATTCGCAAGTGAGTTAAAGACTCGACCTCAAGAAAAACTTCCTATAGATACTAAAAATCTTAGGAGGGAAGGTAAAGAGCAAGTGCAGACAGTAAAACTCAGAAGTGAAAAACCCTTAGCTGGAACAAGCTCTTTCCCATAGCCAAAAAGTGTGAATCAGAATCTTGTTGATCAGCAAGAGAGCACGAATAGTGAAGTGTGGATTGAAGAAATAGAATGAGACAGAGATAAAGCAAAGGAAGTTCTAGAGAAAAACCTGCAGAATCTCAAAAGTTTACCTCTATCATTCCTTTCAAACCTCCACCACCTCCATATCCGCAAAGATTCAAGTAGAAAACTCAAGAAATCCAGTTTCAGAAATTATTAAAAGTACTTAAACAAATTCACATAAACATATCGTTGCTGGAAGCTCTTGAGTAGATGCCAAATTATGTGAAATTTTTCAAGGACATTCTACATAAGAAAAAGAGGTTAAGAGAATATGAAACAGCTTCTTTGACTGAAGAGTGTAGTGCAATCCTAAAAATAGGCTACCTCCGAAGGTTTAGGATTCTAGATCATTCACCATTCTTCTTTTTATTGGAGGAAAAGAATTGGGAAGAGCATATGTGATCTTGGAGCTAATATCAATCTCATGCCAGTATCCATCGATAAGATATTACGATTAGGTGAAGCAAGACCTACCACTGTCACACATCAACTAGCTGATAGGCCAATTACATATCCTGAAGGTAATATTAAAGATATTCTTGTGCAGGTTGACAAATTCATTTTCCCAGCAGATTTCATCATTCTAGACTACGAAGCTGACAAGGATGTGCATATAATCTTGAGAAGACCTTTCCTAGCCACCAGAAGGACACTAATCGATGTTCAAAAAGGAGAGTTGACCATGAGAGTTCATGACCAAGAGGTGAAGTTTAGTGTGTATGATGCCATGAGATATCCAGTAGAACTTAATAAATGTTCAACAATTCAATTGTTAGAGGAATGTGTAGAAAATGTATTCAAGAATTGCAAGAACAACACATTCAGTAGTTTAGGAATGGTGTGTCCCTGAATGTAAATTGTGATAGCAATGCTTTTAAGGTAGCAAATACATAGGTATGTGTGATTTCTTATTATAAGAAAACATTTAAAACTCTTGATTTGAATGATAGGAAATCTCCACGCATGAAGCCATCTGTTGAAGAATCATCACAGCTAGAGTTGAAACCATTACCATTACATTTGATATATATTTATCTTGGTGAGAATGAAACATTGCCAATCATTATTACAGTAAATTTATTGTCAAACGATGAAGATCGATTAATTCAATTGTTGAAGCATTACTAGAAGGCATTTGGTTGGACACTAGTCGACATTCGAGGTATCAACCCATCTTTTTGTATGCATAAGATTAATTTGGAAGATGGCAATTTCAAGTTTGTAGAGCAGCAAAGAATGCTGAATAGAACCATGAAAGAAGTTGTGAAGAAATAAGTCATCAAATAGTTAGAAGTTGGAATTGTTTATCCTATTGCAAACAGTAATTGGGTAAGTCTTATTCAGTTTGTGCCCAAGAAAAAAGGAATGACAGTGATCACAAATGAAGCCAACGAACTTATTGATAGCACACAAAATGTGTTATCCTTAGGCTTAGTTTTGGCTAGCTTTGTGATGTGATTTCGGAGCTTTCAGAAGTTTATTTGTTAATTTATAGATTATGAGCATAATTTGGTGAAAATATAAATTCGAGGTTGTTTGGGTAGAAAAAACAAGACTAAGAAGAGCAAAATTGGTCAAGGAACAAAGAACCAGGGCCAAAACCAGCGTTGAGATGCTGCTCAACGGCATCTCAACACTGAAGAACATGAAGAGCAAGGTTTGCACACGTGTGCAGCCCTCGCATCAAGCATGCAGTGTTGAGACGATGCTCAACGCCGCACATATGCGCACCTTAGCCCTGCCGCACGAATAAAGGCATCATTGAGATGTTGCTCAACGCCGCACATGCGAGCGCCCCAGCCTTGCAGAATGAATAAAGGCGTCGTTGATACGCTATCTTCAAGTGTCTCAACACCATTAGTCACCGTGCACCCCATTTTTTAGTTGCGAAGTAGCATCGACACGCTGTCTTCTAGCGTCTCAATGCTACCTTTTAGTTCACTGTAAGCGATGCCCACGTCGCATGTGATTTTGACCAACTTAAGACCAACGTCGAGACGCTGCGGGTAGAATGAGTTTTAGAAGGCAATTTTTCGTTTTGATTTTGGTGAGGCCAATGGGAGAGACGAAAATGCACGGTGGAGCTTGGTTTTCCGAAAGGCATAAGGGGTTCCAATGGCATCCTCGGAGCGATGCGAGGCTTGGGATTGCTGGCTTCACGACGGGAATGAGTGTGGCATGTGTCTTTGGGAGTTTTCTTTACCTTTCTTAAATTTAGTTTCATTTTGTAATTTCTTTGAGGGAGTCTCTAATTTTCTTTGTTGATTTGAGTAGCGGGACTCCACCTTAGATTATTTTGTAACGCCTTGGGATGTTTTTTATGCTTTGTTAATGTTATGGATTTTTCTTATCTCATTGTGATTCATTCATGTATTTGTATGCCTAGTACTTTTAATCTCCTTATCAAAGATTAAATTGTTGGATTGATTTTAGTTTTAGATCGAGAGAGTAAAATTTAGATTAGAATATTGAATGCACGACTGTTGTAAATCATCGTGCGAAAGTGGAGGTTTACTAATAAAAGCATGGATTATTATCTCTAGGGGAATTGTTGTAAATCGTGATGACAAGCAGGATTGCCCTGAGCTCGAGAGAGGATGGGATCACAATGGATCTTTTGAGGGATGATAATTAGTAGGGACTTCATAATGCCTTGCTAGTGTGTGGGTAATAGACCGAGAGGTTGTGTCTGCATGTTAGTACGAGACTAGCTAGGCTCGAGAGAGGAAGCCAAACATCAGATTAATCCAAGCTTATGATTACATTGAGATATAATAGTATGTTTTGTTAATAAAGTGTATTGTCCCAAAGCATGGAAATTCGATTTAAGGCTCGCTCTCTATATGTCACCTCTATTTAATTAGGAGTAGGGGTAGTGTGATTTAACTTTCTATCGTTTAATTAGTTCCCTAGATAAAATGAGGTGTGAGTAATTGTGGTACTTAATCAAACTAGAACTCCATTCCCGATGACGACACTCGATACTTAATTCCACTATACTAAAACTGACTCATATCCTTGTGGTTATGCACTGCTGTGCTCACTTATTCCTACTAAGACAGTGACTGAATGGAGGGTGTGTATGGATTATAGGAAGCTTAACATAGCTAGACGTAAGGATCACTTCCCTTTACCTTTTATTCATCAAATTTTGAATAGGCTCGCAGGTTAGGCTTACTATTCTTTTTTAGATGGTTATTCTGGGTATAACTAGATTAGTATAGCCCCTGGTGATCAAGAGAAAACAACCTTTACTTGCCCTTATGGTACATTTGCATTTAGGATGATGCCATTTGGTCTCTGCAATGCCCTGCAACTCTTCAGAGGTGTACGATGGCGATTTGCTCTGACATCGTTGAATCGATTATGGAAGTTTTTATGGACGATTTCTCAGTCTTTGGAAATTCATTCACCACCAATTTAGAAAATTTGGATAAAGTTTGAAACGATGTGAAAAGACAAATTTGGAAAACTTGTTTACTGTGCGCCAAATGAGGAAAACTTGTTAGATCCCCTTAAATGTTAATAATGAGATTGCTACTTTTCCTTTGCATAAGTTTCATTGTGACTTGTGGGTATCCTCTCTAATCTCTTCGTATCAAAACTTTCGTTGTATGTTAGTTTTATAGATGATTTCTCAAGATATTATTGGATATATCCCTGAAAGAAGACATTTGAGTTCCTACCTTACTTCATCAAATTTGAAATACTAGTTGAAAACAGTTTGGAAAGAAAGATCAAATTTTTTCAAAGCGGTGGTGGAGTAGAGCTTGTTTCCAATGCCTTTAAACATTTTTTAGAAGCAAAAGAAGTCTATCATCAGTTTTCTTGTCAACACCTAACAAAATGGCGTGGTGGAACAAAAGCACAGACATATAGCAGAGACACATCTCACTCTTCTTTTTCAATCTAAGGTTCCCAGCAAATATTGGGTTGATGCCTTCTTAATAGTCACATACCTCATAAATCAAATCCCTAGCAAAGTGATTGACAAGAAAACTCCTTACTTAAAACTCTTTGGAAAATACCCAGACTACATCTCCTTAAACGTGTTTGGATTCAAGTGCTTTCCCTATTTAAGAAACTACACAAAAGACAAGTTCTCTATAGCCCTATCCACGAAGGATATATGTGTTTGAACATGTCTACAAATCGGGTCTATATATTTAAACATGTGATTTTTTATGAACTTATATATCCCTTTGATACTAACACTATTAATGCAGAAAAAAATATGGATCTTTGTTATTTCTGAATTCTCAAGTTATGAAGAATGGACCAAAGCTAAGGACAATGTGAATGAAAATCAAGCAAACAGTTCACAAAATCCAAATGACTCCACAACAAGTAGATCTACACTTGATAGATCTACTGCAACTGCGAAATGAAGAAGAGCAACTCACTCGCAGTAAAGCAACTCACTGTGGGAAATTTGGACTTAGATATCACACAAACAACAGCCACTGAGGGAGATAAAATTGAGGAAGATTTTTTATGTAGCAACAACCATGATCAAATACTTCAATCTCCCTTAGCAGCAATAGAAAAAACTTCACATATGGACAACACACAAATTGATGCAACCAACAAGTTACTATCCAAGAAGAAGAAAACGAGGCCCCAATTGGCAGCCCTCAACAAATAGAATCAACGCTTGATGATTCCACCTCCTCCACAGTGTCTTCAACACCAAACCATGTAAGTACAGTACTAGATATCAGTGAATCTCTTTGTATTGACTTGGATTCTGCCTTTGCAGGTACAGAAAACAAAAATCATCCCCTTGCAGACCAACAATCAGTAGAACCACAAACCAACTCTTGTGAAACTCACAATATTAATTCCCACTCCATGATCACAAGGAGAAAACTTCACAATAACCTACTATTAATCCCCACCTACATGAAGCAGTACAACATCACAAAATAATCACCCTGTTGAGAGTGCGACCAAAGTCCTACATTGGCTAGACAAGGGGAGGATCATGAGTATATAAGTGAGAGACAACATCTCCATTGGTATGAGGCCTTTTGGGGTGAAGCAAAAGCAAAACCATGAGGGCTTATGCTCAAAGTGGAAAATATCATACAATTGTGAAGATATTTGGGGTGTTGTTCTCTCTATCAAGTGGTATCATAGCCATACTCCTAACTTAGCAATGTCGGTAGAATCCTCGGGTGCCAAACAAGTGAAAAGTAATGAGTCTCAAGAAAATAGTCATGTGGAGGATCTGTGGTAAAGCTTTATTGGACAGCTGGTGTGCTGCGCTCTGAAAGAAGGAGTTGGTCTGGATAAGAGTGGACAAATGGATGATTATTTGAAGGGAGACTCGGTGGTCCTTTGTTCGAGGAAAGAATTGTTGGGGGTGCGACCAAAGTCTCATATTGGCTAGACAAGGGGAGGATTATGGGTATATAAGTGAGAGACAACATCTCCATTGGTATGAAGCCTTTTGGGGTGAACCAAAAGCAAAACCATGAGGGCTTATGCCTAAAGTGGACAATATCATACCATTGTGGAGATATTTGGGGTGTTGTCCTCCCTATCACACCCAACATAGAGCCATGTTGGCCAAACTCAAAAGCTATCTGCTCTCAAAACAACCCATGGAGGAGGAAATGAAGGCCTAAGAAAAAATCACACTTGGGATTTTGTCTCTCCTCCGTCCAACACCAGCATAGTAGCCTTCAAATAGATTTTCAAAACCAAGTTGAAATAAGATGGCTCCATTGAAAGACAAAAAGCAAGGCTTGTGGCCCAAGGATATTCACAGATCGAAGGTTTGAACTATGATGAGACCTTCAGTCTCGTGGTGAAACCTACAACGATTCGCCTTATACTATCCTTAGCAGGACACTTTGGATGGGACTTAAAGCAACTCAATGTCAAAAATGCCTTCTTTATGGCTACTTGAATGAAGATGTGTATATATCTCAACCACTAGGCTTTCAACTCCCGAACAAACCACATCTTCTGTTCAAACTCAACATATCTCTATATGGTTTAAAACAAGCTCCAAGAGCATGGTTTGAAAGGCACATAGTTTCTCCTTCACATAGGATTTACTAATCTTTACTCATATCTTTCTTCATTTATTTTAAGAACAACTCATCACTCACACTAATGCTAGTTTATGTGGATGATATAATCATGACATGGACCAATTCAAAATTCATGGAAGAATTGATTCAATAACTAAGTGTGGAATTTTCCCTAAAGGACCTAGGATTGCTTCACTACTTCTTAGGCATAGAGATCACCCATAGTCCAACAGAAATCACCATCTCTCCAATTATGCTCAAGACATTCTTCGCAAAACTAGAACGTTAGAAGCAGCCCAACTAAGCACTCCTGCTATAGCAATATCCACAAAAACTCCAGATGACAATGACCCTATTGACCAAACGGAGTACAATAGCATTATAAGCTCCCTTCAATACCTAACCCTCACGAGACTTGATATAACGTTTGTTTTAAACAGAGTGTGCCAGAACATGCAGGAGCCCAAACAAGCACATACTACGATACATTAAAGGAACACTCAGGTATGGCTTAAGATTTCACAAACATGGGTCCATAAATCTCTATGGTTTTTCAGACGTACATTAGGCAAGATGTCCTAACACTAGGAGTACATCAGGATCATGCATATTTCTAGGAGCAAGTTGCATTTCATGGAGCTCAAAGATGCAAATCACCATAGTAAGGTCAAGTTCAAAAGCTAAATATAGAGCAATGGCCTCAACAACAATTTATCTCACTTGGATAAAGTACCTACTAAAGGACATTAGAATCAAGATAACAAAGCCTCCACAACTACTATATGACAAAGTAAGTGCAATAAATATGGTAAAGAACCCAGTGTTTCACGCTAGAACAAACCACATAGAAATTTGATTCACTTTGTGCGATAAAAAGTTGCAATTGGTCATCTAGTCACCAAATCTGTGCCCTCAACAAAACAACTTGCTGATATATTTACCAAGCCCCTACCTAAAGTAAATTTCAAACATTTGAGAAACAAACTGAGTGTGTATGAGATACACACTAGTTTGAGGAAGATGTAAATATTCCATTTACCATAGCATGTGGTCATAAACAGCTTGACAAAGGCAAAATCAACTCTAGTTTATTCTCCCCCTTTACAATAGCTCCATCTCCTAATTTACAATAGTTTATTAGTAGATTAAATCAGAATCACAACCTTTGACTTATTCCTAAAGTGGGTTTTGAACGTTGGAGAAAAGTATTGTTGGAAGTAGGCTCATAGCTGAGCCCACTCTTGGAGGCCCACGACAGCAGGACACGACCAAACCCGAGGGCCCAACAAAAAGTGAGGCCCAGGCACCCTTTGGGTTTGGGCGACACCCCGTGGGGAAAATAGGAGGAGGCAGGCCATGCCCACTTCCCTAACCCAAGGGCCTGATTGACCTCACAGCTATATTCGGAGGTGTCAGAGGCCATGTTGGTCTACACTCATCCCTTATTTAAAGGGGGTTGCACGACCCACAGAGGTAAGTGAAAAAAGTAAAAACAAAAAAAAAAAACAAAATCCATGTGGTGACTTTTAACTTCTTATTCTGATGACTTGTACTGACTTGATCATCAAAGCTTTGTTGGCAGAGCACCACATCGGTGTTGAGAGCAAGGTCATGATAGGACGTCCCATTGTCGCACGAGCCAGAATTCTGCAACAACATCTAGGCCGTCTGTGGGAAGGTGATTTGAGGAAGAGCTACTGACTCTCTCAACACACCCGCGCGCAACATGCAAAAAAACCAATAGAAATCTTGAAGGGCTGCCTTGACGGAGGACAAGTCGGCCGGGCGTAACTCGGCCAATGCAGACCCGAGGCTCCAGCAGGAGTGATACGATCATAATAGCCCTCAAGTCCATCGAGTCAAGCCAAGGGAAAAATGGGAAATTCAAGAAATGATTACGAGGCATACGAGGACAAGAAAGCTTAAAGAAGAAGGAATTCAGAGACATTTTTGTCAAAGGAGAATTTCCAACAGCGCCTCAACGCTCACAGCGCACAACAACTCGCATAGCCGTCCGTGCCTTTGTCGATGCTGCAGCACCGCCCTACATTTCCATGCCTTCGAGAACCTCACAGTCGCCTGCCTTAGCACCCATGCTAACCCACAAGTGCATCCCCGCAGCCTACGCGCGCACCGCACGCCCATGCCTGCAGCCTACTCCCGCGCGCGTCCCTGTTCCCCACGAGGCCCACCTGCACGTCAAACAACCTCACAAGACCCTTCCACCAGCACGCCTGCTGCTGCCCTCTTCTCCCGCCCATGTGCCAACACAAATATGGAAATATTTTCCCCCTTGTGATTTCATTTGTAATTTGGGAATAATTTGGCTTAGATATTATTCTACAATTAAATAAGCCATATTATTTTCAAATTAGGAAGACTTTTATTTGCT
>JAOANK020625647.1:0-11777 GCA_026257165.2 Telfairia occidentalis
CGAAAATGATTATTTTTTATAAGTTCAAGAATTAAAATAGACATTTTGAAAGTTTAGGCACAAAAAAGGATCAAACTTAAAAAGTTTAAGAACTAAAATGAGATTTAAGCTTTTTTTTTTTTATATTTTTTTTTAATGAGATGTTGTTTACTTATAATGATATATGTATGTGTGGATGATTTTATACTTAACTTATGTATTTTACTTAATTTTTTGTTTTTATTTGGAGATTTAACCAGGTAAATTGAAATTTGATGTATTAATCATTTGCTTGATTTTTTTAATATAAAAAAAAGTAAATAGAGAAAATTCGTATAAAAAATTATATTAGTTGTTATTATTATTTTTTAATTTTGTAATTACCTAATAAATAAATATCTCTACATAAACAATTATTTGAAAACACACATATACCGAAGAATAACATACATTTTCAATTGAACTAAAAAAAAAAAACATACATTCTCAATTGGGTTCTAATTGAAGCAACATCAATTAAAAAAAAATAAATAAATAATATACTGCAACATTTCTTTCAATTTCATTAAATTTGCACAACTTAAATTTTAATGAGTGCCGCAACCTTCACCTTAATCTTTAGAAGTGTTGTAATTTTTATCGTATGATAAATTTTAGTGTGAAGATTATCATTGAAAAAAATTAAAGTATTTTCAATAGGCATACAATGAATCATAAAACATATAAGACAAAAACGACATTATGATTGATTTTTTTATTGAGAAAAAAAGTTAATCAATGGTTAATTTAGTGCATTAATCAAACTTCAATTATTTGTGTAAAACTTGCTTTTCATTGTTTTTTTTTGAGTTCAACAAGTGTGTTTAATTTCGAGGGTTTTTCTTAACATTATTTTTTGTTAAAATTAGTGGAGAATTACCAGGAATTAAACAAATTAGAGTTGAAATTGCAACACTTATCTAAGTTTAAGACTTACTTTGATAAAATCTTTAAGTTTTAGGTGAAAATTGATATAACTTGTCGAGTTTAGAAGTAAAAATTAAATATTTTTTTTTCCGTAAAATTAAAATATTACTTCACATATGTGTTAATCCTATGAACAAAACCCAAATGAGTATAAAAAACAAAAACCTTTATTTTAGATGCCAAAGATTGAATATTTTCCTTGTTTTGTCTATGAACCTTCAGAGTTTGAAAAACTTAAATCATTGGTGGAATGGAAGAAGGAAATGATAAAAGAACAAGACGATTTAGGATTGACCCCTCTTCATTATGCTTCACTTTATGGAAGAGCAAAAGCCATAAATCTATTTCTTGAAAAAGAAAGCTCTGCAATTTACATTTTGGACAACAATGGAGAATCTGCTCTTCACATTGCTGCTTTTAGAGGCCATGTGGATGCAGTAGAAGAGATTTTAAGGTCTTGTCCAGATTCTTGCTTTCTAGTTGACAAGAAAGGGCGAACAGCTCTTCATTCTGCAGTTTTGGGAGACCAACGAAAAGTTGTGAAATTCATCTTACAAAGGCCAATGTACGTTCGAGTAATGAACAAACCAGATAAAGATGGCAATATGGCTTTGCATCTCGCAACGTTCTATAAATTTTATAATGTGATCGAAATACTTGCCAAGAGCGACCATGTGAATTTGACAGTCAAGAATAAGGACTTCTTGACGCCAATTGATGTTTACAACAAACATAATGAGGTTTTTCTCTCTCTCTCTCTCTCTCTATATATATATATATGTGTGTGTGTGTGGCTCTTTAATTTGTTTAAGCTCTTTTTGAGTTCGATGATTGCAGGGTTGAGAGATCGAACTATTGACTTTTGCGTATATTGCTCTTTAATTGATTTAAGCTCTTTTTGAGTTCAATGATATATTGCAGAGTTGGAAGATCAAACGATTGACTTTTGCTTATATGGTTCTTTAATTTGTTTAAGCTCTTTTTGAGTTCGATGGTTGCATGGTTGGGAGATCGAACTATTGGCTTTTGCGTATATGGCTCTTTAATTTGTTTAAGCTCTTTTAGAGTTCGATGATATATTGCAGGGTTGGGAGATTGAACTATTGACTTTTGTGATGAGAGTAGATGTCTTATTTATTAACTATGCTTGATGATATGAAATTAACTAGTATATTCTTGTTTTTTTTTTGTTACATTAAATTAGAAATTCGGTCTCTATAGTTTGAGTAAAGTATGAATTTGATTCCTATGGTTTTAAAAGCTAAGATTTAATTTAGTCCCACTATATAGTTTAGGTTTATTTTCAATTTAGTCTCTATGATTTAGATTTAGTTTCAAAAAGTTTCTTTTTGATTCTTGTGGTTTAGTTAAAGTTAAAACATCACGTCCTGCCTTAATCATGTTGACATTGTTTTTTTCACTTAGCTTTTTTTTTTTATTATTATTATTTTTTATTTTTAAATTTGGGTTACTAGGTTAGTTTACTATATTAGGGTTTAGAGCAAGGTAAAAAATCAAAGAAAATAAGTGAGTTTTTCTAGTGGGGTAAAGTACAATTTATGTATGACTTGTGAGATTGAATTGGGAACCTATGTAGTTTAGACTTATTTTCAATTTGGTCTTTATATATGGTTTGGATTTAGTTTCAAAAATTTCAATTTGATTCATATGGTTTAGTCAAAGTTTAAAAATCATGTCTTTGCCTTTATCATATTGACATTTTTTTTTCACTTAGCATTTTTTATTTGGGTTACTACATTAGTTTACTATAAATATGGTTTGGAGCAAGGTAAAAACATAAAAGAAAATAATTAAGTGCGTCTTTTTTTTGGTGAATAAAACACAATTTAGGTATGACTAGCTAGCTTGAGTGAGGTATAACCAAACTATAAAGAACAAATCGAAACTAAGTTCAAACCACTAGAACCAAATTCAAAATCGATCTTAAAATCACAAGGATCAACTTGAAGACTAAGCTCAAACCACGAGAACTAAATTGTAACTTTTCGAACCATATAAAAACTAAATTCAAACTTTTACTCGGATCAAATTTGTAATTTAATCTTATATTTTTTTGTGCAGGAAGGACTAAGAGCAGCAGTAACTCGATACATTCTCAGTAGTTCGGCTGGACCAATGACAATGCAACACTTGGCTGACAAAGAGATAAACAATATGAATCAAGAAATTACAATAGCGATTCCGCCAAGTGATTCTTCAAAGACCAAAATAGAAGGGAGTTGGGATTCAGAAAAGAAAAATGCACTTGAAGTGAATATATTGGTTGCAATATTAGTAGCCACAGTCACATTTGCAGCAGGATTTTCAATGCCTGGTGGGAACTTTGAGGACAAAGAGAATGTGGGAAAAGCGATTCTTACTACAAAAGCAGCTTTTCAAGTGTTTGTGGTTTTCAACACATTGGCATTTTGCTGCTCAGTCTTTGCAGTGCTTCTTCAGTTCCACACTTCACTTACAGACCACCATCAAAGAGTAAGGTACATGGGGATTGCTGCACTCTTCACTTCTATTGCTATTTTTGATATGGTCATTGCATTTGCTTCAGGAACCCATGTGGTGCTCACAAGATCCACCATATTTTCCCTTACTCCTTATGCCATCTGTGGTAGCTTTGCCATTCTTTACTTTGCTCTCCCTTTTTGTGATCCTGGGGTTGAGGGTTTTCCATTTCTTCGTCGCCCCCAAAAGTTTGTTCGGGGCATAATTGTTCGGTATATAAGATATGAGGAGTAGACGTTTCAATGTACCTGCGATACGCATTGATTGTTTAGTAAAACTTTTTGCGTGTATTTGACTCGTTTCTCATTTAAACAACTTAAAACATAGTTCAACTAGTTAAAACATATGTTCTTTACCAAAAGGCCGGTCGGAGGTTGGAACTCCAAACTCAATATTTTGTTGAACTCAAAAAATTAAAAAAAAGTCTGTTATCTAAATAAAAAGGATCATTGGTTTATAAGTAAAAGATACATGTCGTCTCGGTTGATGTAAAATCTTTTGGACCGAGTTGAAATACATTTTTTGGTAGGCTTAGGCTTGAAGTTAGGATCCTTACTTCGGGCTTTTATTAACAATTTTTGATGGGCATAAAAGTTAAACTGTACTTTTTTTTTCATGGATGAGGATTGTCGACTAATGGTTTCAAATTCTCTAAACAGAGATTGATATCTTTCTCATGGTATGTTAACTAACTATTCCTGAGAAGATATTAAACTTTAATCTATCTTTTGAGAAATGTTTATTTCACATTGACCCCAACATATGCTTTGGCAATAATTTTGTATTTAATTAGTTCTTTTTACTTCAAATTAAGCTTCTAAAATCTATTTATTTATTTACATTTTCTTAAAAAAAAAAAAACTTTTGGCTTGTAAGTTTGACTGATGTTGTATATTGGTCTTTGAGGTTTCAAACTCAACATTTTTACCTCTAAAGTTGTTAGGGGAGAGAGGAAAAAATAAATAAATAAAGAGGATAACTAGGCAACTGAATAGCCCAAGATTTATTTTTACTTCCATAAACAAACTACACATAGATCAAATTTCACAAGAATAGTAAACTGAAAGTAAAGAGATTCAAGGATAAAGAGACTTGATACTGAGTATTTATACTAGTTCACTGTAACTGTAAGTTCTACTAAATCAACTGAAATTACAATGAGGAAGCCCACGATCAAAACCTCGCCGCACAATCTCGCAGAGCTCTTTCTTTCTTTTTCTCTTTTTCTCTTTTTCTCTCTCTGTCTCTCGCTCTTTCTCTCACTATCTTGCCCTTGCTCTTCTGAATGTAGATAACATATATATAAGAAAAGTGAAAACGGCCGAGGCAAACTCTTGTACAACCATTCTCCATGAACTAAACTCGATTGATGAATTTGACTCCACAACCCAACAAAAGTTTGGGATCATCTCACATGAGTTTATGAAGTTTTAAACTCGACATTTTATAACTTCTAAAATTTGGAATAATCTCATTTGTAATCTCATTGTATCAAAGAGTGGAAGCAATAAAGCTTTTTCTTTGGACAAGAGAAAGGCCTATGTTATAATTTATATTTTTATGTAAATTAAAATGGGAGAGTCTTGCCGAACATTGCTACTCATAGAGGCCATATCGATGCAATAAAAAATATTTTGCCTTTTTGTCCAGTTAAGTTCTTATTATCTAGTAGATAAGCTATTAGTTTTAGGTACATGTGTTAGTGATAATCGAGTTTTTCCTAGTCAAGCAACTACGTTTTGAAAAATTAGGTTTTAAAGAACTTCTAGTCTTAAACTTTTCAAGTGAAAGCTTAAAGAATAGCAATAGTTTAATTTTAAAAACTTATTTTTATGGTTTTTAGAATTTACTTATAATTTCAAAATTTTAGGAGTAGAAAACAATATTGAAGAGATCAGAAAGATTAATTATTAAAGAGGGAAAAGATCATTAAGTTATACATTAGGATGAAAATGAAAGTAATTATTTTTAAACTTTTGGATAAAGAAAGTGTAAAATTTTGAAATTGAAGGACAAATTAAAATAGACCTATTACCGAAACCTCACATGGACCAAAAAGGTAACTTACATTTTTTTTCCAACAAAAGTATTAGCATTAAAAGAAAATAAAGGGGATCTCACAACCAAGATCAAGATAGAGATTAAACCGAAGACAAGAAGAAGCCCACAAGACACATTAATGAACATAAAAAAGGCCCACAAGCCATCAAACAACCACTAGGCTCCAGACTTGAGATTTGGGAAAGAACCTCAACCCCTCGATTGTGAGACACTTCTTCTTTACTACTTCTAGTTTAAGAAGAGTGTGTAGAAGTTTAATTAGGAAGGAGTGAATTTGAGAGAAAATTTGGAGAAGATTTAGGAAGGAGGGAAGATTTGCAGAGAAAAATTTTCCTAAATTTGAAATAGATCTTTTTTTTTTTTTTTTTTTTTTTTTTTTATAAATGGGAAAGGATGAAAGATTTGTAGAGAAATTTCCTAAAAATTAAGCCTAAGACAAAAGGAGAAGCCCACAGGGCGCACTAATGAACAGAAAAAAGGCCCACAAGCTATGAGAAGAAAGAAAGAAAAGAAAAGCCATACCTTTTGTGTTTCAAATTCATTAGGTTTAGGAAGGAGGGAATTTGAGAGAAAATTTGAGGAAGATTTAGGAAGGAGGGAAGATATGCAGAGAAAATTTAGGAAAAACTTGAAATAGATCTATTTTTTTTGTATAAATGGGAAACGATGAAGGAATTGTAGAGAAATTTCCTAAAAATTAAACCTAAGACAAGGAGGATCCCACAGACACACTAATGAACAGAAATAAGGCCCACAAGCGATGAAACAACCACTAGGCCCCAATATACCCTCCATGAAGCCACAAGAAACATAACCCAACTCCATAACTCAATCACATGAACATATGTCACAAATTACTAGTATCTATCTTATATATCGAATGACAAAGTCTTCAACACCAAGGTCGACCAAAGGAATGGAAAAAGTAGAGTGTGTAGAGGTTGAAATTGTGACTTGTTGATATCTCCTTAGTGGCATTTTATATATATTTGAGTTCAATAACTTGCAGGGGTAGAGATTCAAATTTATGATAGGAGAGATATACCTTAATCAATTGAACTATATTCGATTTAAGATATAATTTTAGTTATTAAAGTTGAAATTAAGAAAACTCTCATCTAATCTATGTTGGCATGTCAAGATTAATATCTTCCCGGCTTCCACTTCACCCATCACCAATCCCCCCAAAAGTATAATGTCTACAAAATTGCTATATTAATTTTTAGGGTTTTTTTTTTTAAATTTTAAATTTTAAATTTTAAATTTACTTTTTTATTGATAAGGAATTATGATGCTAGCGCGGTGAGACATGCTTGGTGGACTGATTTAAAGCATGTGCCAGTTTTATTAGCGAATAATTATTGAAAGAGACCGTCACAATATGATTGTCTCCTAATAATTATTGAATACAAATTTGAATCTCCACCTCAAATAACCATGGAATATATATAGATTTTAAATACTTTTGCAATAATTACTAACTTGAACATAGCCTAACTGGTTAAGGCTAATTCTCGACCATTCAGAGAATCGAATCCACACTCTGAAATGTTGTTGACCTCAAAAAAAAAAAAAAAAACTTTTGCAATTTCTCTCCCATTCATGTAATGGTGTACAATGAGCCCTATTATTGTGGCAGTCTCCTCCAATAATTTCTCTCAATTATTCTACTTTTTTGAAATTAATATTAATACTCCCCTTCAATTTGTCACCCCGCGTCACATTAATCTCCTTAATGAATATTGCTAATAAATCAAATCGAGCATAACTCAATTGGTTAAAGTATATATTCTCGACCCAAGAGTCAGAGGTTCAAACTCCTACCCTGTATGTTGCTAAACTAAGAAAAAAAAGAATATTGCCAATAATGTTCCATGTAACCACTAATTAAATTAGAGTTAAAATATAAAAAGACCTATTAAAATGAAATTTTACCAACGTAAGTGAAGTTTTTTTAATTAAATTCAAGGGTTTACTAAATCTGACGTGGGAAATAAAAAACTTACCTCCTTATATATGTTTGTTGTAAGGCGTCAAGAATTCCTTGTTGGCGATACCATTGCCCAAGACTGTAGCATGAAGGGTTGTTCGACCCTTATTATTGTTTATTAAAGGGCAGCATATAATATGAAAAAGGGGCAGCCCTAATTCATTCTCACGTTCTCTTATCATTTTAGGTCTCCATTTCACTAACAATTCAATCTTCTCAAGTGTTGAAACAATTAAAGGTAATACTAGTAAAGAAATGAACAAATTTTGATTAGATACAACAACGGACCCTCTACAGCTCTACAATAGCATGCTATTGTGTTCACTTGCTGAAAATGCTTCATATTATTAGAAATGTTGTCCCTTACTTATATATTACAGATATTGATCTTCGTGTCTGACCAATATGAACGACTTTGGTTGCATTCTCAACACATAAATTATAAAGTTATCGTTAGAAATGCAAACATAGTCTCATGAAAATTAGAAGAGAGCTCGAAAATATTAAATCATGCTTTTTAAGTACTATAAAAAAAAAAGGCTAAATTCTAACAAATACCCCTATATACTCTATCTAAAAAATACCCTTAACTTTCAAAAGTTTCAAAACTGCCATTCGACTTTACTAAACGTTTCAAAATTACTCTTGAATCAAAAGTCTATTAAAATTTTCACGAAAAAATGACGTGGCTAGCAATGTTGGCTTCAACTTTTGTCGGTTAAGATCAACCAAAATTTCACACTACCTTCAATGTAGGACATCGTTGGCAACCACCTCATTTTTTTATGAAGTTTTTAACAGAATTTTGGTTCAATGATAGTTTTTAAACTTTAGCAAAGTTAAATAATAGTATTGAAACTTTTGAAAGTATAAAAGTGTTTTTGGAATAATGTGTAAAGTACCTAAATATTTTATATCATTTAGCAAGGAAAAAAAAAAAAGGAGTGGAACCACAGACGCTAATAAAATCAATTTTAAGGTTGTCGGTGGTGTGAAAAGAAACTTTTAGGTTGTATATTATTTGGACAAAATTGACCCTTGTCTAATAAGGGAGTGGCTACTTTGTAAAAAGTGACTCTCAAGTCTGAAGTCTTTTCAAACGAGTCTTAAAAATATTGTTGTTTTTGCAAAAGGATAGGACCGTCCTCATGGATTAAGGTTCTTAGTCTTTAATAATTAAGAATGACCAATTCATACGAATCTCCTTTACTTTAAAAATTAGAATTAGCTTTCTTTTCCATGGAATATCATTACTTTGAAGTTAAAAAATTTCAACTAGTAAGAAGATATTAATACTATATGGTCTTTTTTTTTTTTTTTTTTAAAGAAAAACCCATTTTCTAATAAACTTTTAATTTATTTGAAAACCCAACTTTTTTTCCCCTAAATTTAATAATATGCTGAGATAAGGATTCAAACTTTTGACATTTTAGTTGAAAATGTATGCATGTCTTAATCAGTTGAACTAGACTCAGATTGACTATTTGAACCCATCCTTAATCTTACCATTTGAGTTAGGTTGATTGGATTTTCTTAGAATTCCTAACCATCTTATATTTTCCTAGATAGCAATAACTTAGATCATTTATCCCAGTCTCTCACATCTATAATTAGTGTTGAGAGTGCGACCAAATTCCCATACTGGCTAGATAAGAGAAGGACTATTGACATGAGATCTTTTGGGGTGAAACCAAAAGCAAAGTCATGAGTGCTTATGCTTAAAGTGGACAATACCATACTACCGTTGTCCCTAACAATTAGTAGTTAATCTATGAAATTAGTAAGATGAGTGCTCCAAATTTAAATTGTATATTGTCCATTTTCTTTCGTTGCCTCCAACAAATTTATGAGTACTAGTGTAACACCTATTTTTAGTTTTTAGCTTTTGAAAAGAAGAAGAAGAAGAAAGAAAAATAAAGAAAAATGAAAATAAAACAAGAAACAAATTAAAAGAGACAAAATGAAAATTTAGTGGATGATAGTTGACATGCATTTTAGTTTAAAAAGAGGTGAATAGTGAATAAATGAAATTGATTGTTTTTTTTTGAATTAGGTCAACAGCAAACGGGGTGGAGATTCGAACCCACGACCTTTTGATCGAGTAGATATACTTTAACCAATTAAGCTATACTTTGGCATAAATGAAATTGATTGTACTATATATGGATATTACCTACAACCTTTGGAATTAATTAATGAGTACTATGTTTAATCGGTAATTAAGAAATTATTTATATTACATGCCAAATCAATTCCAAGTCGAGTGGAGATCGAGATGATTAATCGCAATTCGAAATTCTCGCTTAGATAGTTTTGTGCGCGACTATTTTACAAATATTTCTACTATTTTAGTAATTGATGAACTTTAAGATTTAAAATCAATTATGAATATTTATGTTGATACAAATGATTTGGTTATTGCGGAGAGATTTTGAGGAATTTAAGTTTATTTTGTTATTTGTTTATTTATTGAAATTAGCTAGCAATGAATTTCATAATTGTGAAGAAAGTGACTGTCGGTGATTGAGCTATGGTTTGCCTGAATTTGAGAATTTCAATCATTTTCAGTGATTTATATACAGATGTTTACGAATTTTGCTATGGCATGAGATTTCTCAGTTATGACTTTTAAGTTTATGAAAGACCTCGATTAAGAATGATCATGATTTTAGCATGGTTAAAGAACTTACGAATATCATTTTAGAAATAATTTTCAAACCCTTAGAGCTTTTGTTCCTATTGTGATTTGTCAATACATTTATGTGAATGTGTTTTCGTAGTGTATGTATGATACATATGGGGTCTTTGAAACCACTTTGGTACACATATAGGCTTTGAGCTGTGTGTGGAAGTGTGCTTTACTCTTTGAGACTGCTCTATGCACGTATTATGTATCTTGAAATTATTCAATGCACACTACGATGACTAGATTTTCTCTACTATGCATTTAGTTTTTGCCCTATACATAAGTATGACTAGTTTACTTTGCTATGTGTATCAAGAATATTACTTACGATATAGTATGGTTAGTTTTGGGTACAAATGTTAGTGATGATAGTTTTTTCTTAGCCATGTGATTATGTTTTTAAGAACTTCTAGTTTTAAACCTTTCAAATTACTTAGTTGTAAATGAATTTACAAGTATTTTAAGGTTAAAAATATTTATTATATTCATAAGCTCTATTTACGAATATTTTGGATAAAGGTTTTTTTAATGCAGTACTAAATTAAGTTAACTTCTTTATGAACTCTTACCACTCAATGAGCTTATTAGCTCCCACGTTTTCCTCTTAAATTTTTTTACCATGTAGCACTTGAGTTTCCGATAAGCCTACCAGAGGTTAATATTTTCCACCTGTCTCAATAGGTTGCATACTATTTTGGTAGGTGCATTACGTACTTTTTTCTTGGGAGATTTGTGATAGTTTGTAAATGGAACATTTATGTTTTTTTTTTTTAAAAACTTTTTGGAACAAAATTTGGACAAAATGTATTGTGGGGAGGCAATATTTTGAAGTGTAAGCATTACTTTCGGGGTGTGTGTTTCAGCATATTTTCAGGGGATACTCTGTCGAAATTTTTAATGGTTTTCTTTAGAAAAAAAACTTATGCTAGGCTATATTTGATTTATAAAAGTTATTAGTTTATTTATGTTAGTTTGATGATGGACTCCGTGTCTAAGTTGAGGTCTATTATATTGTCGGCACGTCATGTCCTAAATTAGATAGAAGGATTTGAAGTGAATCGTGTCAAATAGGGTCATTATAAAAAAGATATCCCTTATATTTACCAACAGCCGAAGTTAAACCTATATATTCTCCAAACTTTTCCTTTTCATTATGGTTTTGAGAAAAGAAAAGAAAAGCAAATTCTAATTTTTTAATAACAGGATTTAGCGTGGGATTTCCATTCTTCAAGATTCAGAGTCTTATCCACGCCAAAAACAACAATATTCTTCAGAAAACGTTTGAAAAAAGAGCCTACTTTTAATTCCAATTATATCGACAACAGCCGGCCATCTTGTTATATAAATAAAACTAATCTATAAAAATTCCTTTCCGTACCAACTGGATGATATTTAATTACCCAAAACACAACTTTAAATTTCCATTTCATTACAGTCTGAGAGTTCTCACTTCCACGTTCTACAAACTTGAGAAAAAAAAAAAAAGAACATTTGTAAGTTTCTTTTCCATGTATCCAGAGCTCTATGAAGCGGCAATGAACGGTGACATGGTCTACCTTGAAACCCTCCAACAGA
>JAOANK020625975.1:0-11774 GCA_026257165.2 Telfairia occidentalis
GAACTGCAATAGGATTTGAGTTTGGAATATATTTAGGATAATTCCCCTAACAAGTGGTATCAGAGCTTAGTTAATTAGAGACAATGTTAGAAGGAGAAGAAAAACTAGCGGCATTTAATGGTATGGACTTCGGTTCATGGAAACTCCAAATTTTGGATTATTTACATTCCAAAGATTTGGACATGCCTCTAGATGGAGAGCCAGAAGGTATGGGAGAATTAGAATGGAAGAAGTTGGACATGGGGGCTGTTCGATTAACTCTGAGTAAGAATATTTAGAGCAGTGTAGCGAAGGAAACTACTATTGCAGGCCTGATGACTGCTTTGTCCAACATGTATGAGAAGCCCTTGTAAATAACAAAGTGTACTTAGCAACGAAGTTCTTCAATATGAAGATGTCGGAAAGAGCGTCAGTTACTACTCACTTGAATGAGTTTGATTTTCTGATGAACAAACTCGCTGCTGTTGATTTAGAGTTCAAGGACGAGGTGTATGCTATACTACTGTTGAAGTCTTTTTCGGATAGCTGCAAGACTATGAAGACTGCAATTTCAAATTCATGTGGAAACGCAAGTCTACAATGTTCTCAAGTACGAGATGCGGCCCTAGCAGAGGAGATTTGTCGAAAGGATTCAAATGTTGCCTCTACCTCAAGAACAACACTAAATGTGGAAAGATGGAGAAGCAATAACAGAAGCCAAGGAAATCGAGGAAAGTCAAAGAACAATACAAGTAAGTCAAGGAACAGCAAATTCGAGTGTTGGAATTGTGGAAAGACCGGTCACCAGAAGAGGAAGTGCAAGGCCCCAAAGCGTAATGAGGGGAATGAAGCTGGAGCAAATGTTGTAGCTAATGAGTTACATGATGCACTAGTGTTAGCAGTTGAGAGTGCCCATGATACTTGGGTAATTGATTCAGGAGCATCTTTTCACACGACAGGGTAGCGAGACATCCTTGTAAACTATGTTGCAGGAAATCACAGAAAAGTCTATTTAGCTTATGGAGAGCCCCTAGATGTTATAGGGATTGGTGATGTAAGTCTTAAAATGGAGAATGGTTCAGTTTGGAAGATTCGCAAGGTACGTCACGTCCAAAACATGATGAAATATCTAATTTCTGTGGGACAGCTAGATAGTGAAGGCTGTGAAGTTACCTTTAGGCAAGGAAATTGGAAGGTCACCAAAGGAGCCATGATGATTGCCAAGGGGAGCAAGTCAAGAACTTTGTATGTGAACAACAGCGACAAAGACATGGTAGCTGTTGTGGATAATACAAGTCAGACAGATCTATGGCATAACAGATTGGGACACATGAGTGAGAAGGCCAAGAAGATTCTACACTCATCATGGAAGCTAGAAGGACTCAAAACAGTTGAACATAAGTTATCTGAAGGATGAGTCTTCGGGAAGCAGAAGAAAGTCAGCTTTGTGGAGACTGGGACAGTTTTGAAGTCTACAAAGTTAGAGTTGGTTCCCACTGATGTGTGGGGACCATCTGAGGTATCTTCCCTAGGAGGTTCCAAATACTACGTGACTTTCATAGATGATTCGAGTAGGAAGGTGTGGACCTACTTTCTCAAACACAAGTCTGATGTGTTTTCAACATTTAAGATTTGGAAGGCTATGGTTGAGAATGAGACAGGTCTAACGGTTAAGAACCTGAAATCCGACAACGGTGACGAGTACGTTGACGGTGAGTTTAAACAGTACTGTGTAGACAATGAGATCGTAATGATTAAAACGATACCATGGACGCCACAGCAGAATGGTGTGGCAGAGAGAATGAACATGATGTTGAATGAATGTGTTAGGAGCATGAAACTACATGCAGGATTGCCTAAGATGTTCTAGGCTGAGGCAATCAACACAGTTACCTATCTGATCAATGGAACCCGACCACATCGATAGACTTCAAGTTGCCTGAAGAAGTTTGGAGCGGTAAGTAGATAAACCTTTCACATCTGAAGGTTTTTGGCTACGTGTCCTACATTCACATTGATGCTGCAGAGAGGAGTAAGCTGGAGGCCAAATCCAAGAAGTGTTACTTTATTGGATATGAGGGAGCTGAGATAGGCTATAAGTTCTAGGATGAACAGAACACGAAAATAGTCAGAAGCAAAAACGTGATCTTCAGTGAATAGGTTCTATATAAAGACAGAGCAAATGATGAACCCTACAAATTGAAAACAGATGTGAGTAAAGAAGAGGAAGTTGAGATAGTAATTCCTCCCAGGGTTGAGACCAAGATAGTAAGGATTGAAGATCAAATAGTTACTACTCCTAATGAAACAGTACAAGAAACAGGGGATCAGACTGTAGATCTGACAGGTCAGATACAGAAACTGAAGAAATTCAGAGTACACCACCTACTGCAGTGAGGAGGTCGAGCAGAACCATCAGACCACCACAGAGATATTCCCCTACATTGAACTACATCTTAATGACTGACAGAGGAGAGCCAGAATGTTATGAAAAGGCAACTCAATCTAAAGATTCTGTCAAGTGGGAGTTGGCCATGAAGGATGAGATGAATTCGCTGTTGAAGAATCAGACATGGCAACTAACAAAGTTACCTAGAGGTAAGAAAGCCTTGCACAACAAATGGGTGTTCAGAATAAAGCAGAACCCGATGACAACAAGAGGTACAAGGCAAGGTTGGTAGTCAAAGGCTTTCAGCAGAAAGAAGGCATTAACTTCAACAAAAGTTTCTCTTCTGTATTGAAGTGTACCATGATTAGAATGATGATTTCAATTGTGGCAGAGAAAGATCTGTTACTAGAACAGATGGATGTAAAAACAGCTTTTCTCCATGGTGATTTGGAGGAAGAGATTTACATGATACAGCCACAAGGCTTTGTGGAGTAGGGGCAGGAGAGAAAGGTGTGCAAACTTCAAAGGAGCTTATATGGTCTCAAGCAGACACCCAGACAATGGTATAAGAAGTTTGACAATTTCATCAGCAATTGTGGTTTTAGAGATGTCATGAAGATCATTTTAGCTACATTAGGACTTAAGGTGACTCGTACATCATACTACTGTTGTATGTTGACGATATGTTGATAGCAGAAGCCAACATGCAAGAAATTCTGATGATAAAGGCCGAACTATCGTCAAAATTTGATATGAAGGATCTGGGAGCTGCTAAACAAATTATAGGTATAAGAATAGAGAGGAAGAATGGCACAGTCACTTTGTCATAGGAAGAATATGTGAAAAAGGTTTTAATCAGATTTCTCATGGATAATCTAAGGAGCAATCACCTAGAAATGAACAGGAGATAGATGATATGGCCAGAGTGCCATATGCTTCAGCAGTGGGTAGCTTAATGTATGTTATGGTTTGCACAAGACCAGACATTGCCCATGTAGTAGGAGTAGTAAGCAGATACATGAGCAATCCAGGGAAACAGTACTGGGAAGTAGTGAAATGGATTTTTAGATACCTGAGGAGGACATCCAGTTATGCATTGCATTTTGAAAAGTCAGATTTCAAACTGCATGGTTTTGTGGATTCAGATATGGCTAGTGATACAAATAGTAGAAAAAGTACCACCGGTTATGTGTTTACCTTGGGAGAAACATCGATCAATTGGATTTCAAGACTGTAGAAGATTGTTGCTCTATCTACTACAGAAGCCAAGTATGTTGCAGTTACTCAAACAAGCAAAGAGATGATATGGCTTTAGTCCTTCTTGGAAGAGCTTGGTTTGAATATGGGAAAGGGCACAGTGCATTGTGACAGTCAGAACGCCATCATCTAGCAAAGAATCCAGTGTTTCATTCAAGAACGAAGCACATACAGGTACGGTATCACTTCATCAGATCAATTTTGGAAGATGATGTGTTGATGCTTGAGAAAGTTGCAGGAAGTCAGTGTTGGGTTTTAAGTCCTAAAACTCAGTGGGATGTAAACATATTCTATCATCAATAAAGTAGTTATTGAAGTTATTTGGTAAAGTTGTTATTGAATTATTTATAACTCTATAAATCCAATAAACTAAGAACTCATGGCTATAACATGAATACTTAGACTTTATGTGGAGACATAAAAGTGAATCAAGTTTAAATAAATAGCCAAAACGGTCCATAGTATACGGATTAGGTTGGGAACCTTCTCTTAGGGACACTATGGAACGTGGCCCGCTTTGTATATGATACAACCGATGTGATCCTAAATCATTCATGTGAAGACATGCGAGTGGGGGTGTTCTATGCAATGAGTTTGCATAAGACTGCACCGCGAAATAGTCACTGTTTCTTTATAACACTGATCACTGAAAACGCTGACTAATTTCAATCAGATGACCTAGGTAAGTTGATCTTAATCCTGAGCTAACTATGAACTCCTGTTTATTCAGGATTATCCTTTGATCTGTATGGGTGAGAGAGGCTCAACAACACCTGCTCAATATGCCTCCCATTTCAAGGGTAAGACCGGGTAGATAGTTGGGGACATTGTCCTGCAAGATGGAATTCACTCCTACCCGACATGAGGGATAGTAGAGAGGTTGTTCCCTTAAGGGCTGATTCTAGGTCTTGAACAAGGGGCCCCACCCCCTCATTGGCCTAAGAGAGAGTTCGGTTTGGTGGTTAGACCTCAAACCAAGTTGTTCATTAGAGGGATCATTGGTACTTAAGGAACAAGAGGTAACTATGGGGTATGACGGTAATTGACCCAGTTGAGGTTACGAACAACCTGTGAATGATTGACTTACTAATCATGGTTTTATCAAATGGACACAAATATATCAATAGTGAGGAGAGTGCAGCTACGAGCTTTAGTGGAGTGAACCGTTAGTTAACGAATGTTGATTAACTAGGTCAAAGAGTTTGGCTGGCTAATGTCGGATCGTTGGACCTCATGATCTATAGGTCCATTAGGTCCCTCGGCTAGCTCATATCAGATAACACCTTGGAACAATGTGGTAAATGAATTTGAATCGTTCGAATTCGATTTGGGGAGAATATTAAATATATGTGATATATTTAATCTATCAACGTTTGATTACGAATTAAACGAACGTGGGGAGTTGAAAATGACATTTAAATGAGATTTAAATGTTGTATATATGAATAGAGATTCAAATTTGGAAAAATAGTTTTTTCAAAAATCGGGATCGGTGGCAAAACAATATTATTTTATTATTTGATAATAAAATAATAAAACTTAAATTAAAATTGTTTTAATTTAAATTAATTATTTTTTATTTTGTTTTAATTTATGAAATTAAAATTGGAAAATCAAAATTAATTTAAAAAGAGGAAAAATGGAAAAAATTAGGGAGAATGGAAAATGGTGATATTCCATTTTCTCTCCATTTTTCCACCATGGCTTGCCACCTCCAATTCACATGCTACCTCACCATGATTGAGTGTCAATCTTGGGTGAGGTAGTTGTGCATGATTTGGGCTATATATTGGACTCAAATTCGTGCATAATGATTTGATGCTTTGATCAATTTTGCTCTCAAAAGCTTGGTTGTTCATGTGTTGAACATAAACCAAGTCTCACCTCTTCACCTCTCTAATTCACCAATCAAGGGATCCCACCATCTCGTTCCTTGGCCGGAGAATAGCTAAGAAGACACTAGTGGTGGTCTAGGAGCTTGTTCGTGATCCATATCGCCGGAGATAGAGGAGAATTTGAGCAACAAAGGTGAATTCTCATGTTTCTTTGTTTTCTCCTCTTTAAAGCATGAGTTTATCCATTTAATTGTGCTAATTAGAGTGCATAAGATCCTAATCCGCTGCATATGTATGTTGATACTTCCTTCAATCAGAATCCAGCTAACATGTTTACCAAAACCGTCCCCGTTGATAAACTGGAGTTGTGTGCAACTTCAGTTGGACTCCTCCTAGATTAGAAGAGAAGTTGCTGCCGTTTGCAGAGGAGACATGTTGCATTGTTTTGTCTCCAAGTGGGAGATTGTTAAGAGAAGTGGAGTCAAAACTGGAGAAGAAAAACTAATCACATTGTCCTTTTAGGAAATGATTTGCAACATTTTCTTTTTCCTATTAGGTTTTAGTGTAAGCCTCTATAAATACACTTATAACTCCAGAGATTTATATACACAATTCACATAGAAAAGTAGAGAGATCTAGAGATGTAGAGATCTATAGTGAGTGATTTTGTGAGTTTGTGAGAGTGTGATTATTGTACTCCATTCTATAAGGAGATTGAGTGTTTTAGTGATTCATTATTATTAGTTTATTTATTAATTCTTAGGCAACTTGTTTCAATTGGTTTTTTGATTCTGCATAATTGAAACTTGGATCTATTGGGCAATTTAGGATTTAGATGTATTCTTGAACTGCAATAGGATTTGAGTTTGAAATATATTTAGGATAATTCCCCTAACAAAAAATAGGTATGAAAACCATCTACCAACAATAAATGTTATTTCATTAGGTGAAATTGCACGTATAGAATGGATGATGATAGTTCAGTCAATGCACATATCTCTGAAATGACAAATTTGAGGAATCAATTAGAGTCTACTAATACCACATTTTCTGATGAGGTTAATGCTATTACGCTTTTAACGTCCTGGCCTGATAGTTGGAAAACTATGAAAACTACAGTGTCTAATTCATTAGGAAGTGGTAGTCTTAAGTTTTTTGAGATTTGTGATGCAACAGTTGCTAAAGAACTTCGTAGAAATGGTAGTAGTTCTAGTAAAGAGTCTACTTTTGGGTTAGCACTGGCTGTTAGTAAGGGTAAGGAAAAGGTTTATGGAAGAGCAGCGTAGCAATAACGGTGGTAGTAGTAGTAGAAGAGGCTGGCTGAAAAACGTAGAGTGTTATTATTGCCATAAGAAGAGTCACACTAAGTCCAAGTGCGAACGAATGAGCGATGACCTGCTCAAGTTATAGGCAAATGTGGTAGAACACGATGTCTTAGTTTGTGTTGAGAATAACACAAAATTTAAGAACTTCTCATCAAGGTAGGTCGTAGATAGTGCAACTTCGATAAATGTAGCTTCAGATAGAAGATTGTTCACCTCCTTTACTCTAGGTGATTATGACTCAGTAAGAATGAGGAATGGTAAGGTTTTTGCATCGAGAGGGATCAAAGACGTTAGGCTGAAGATAGATAGTGGGAGCTCACTGGTGCTACGAGGTGTTAGCTATGTTCCTAGCATCAAGTTCAATCTTATCTCAGTTGGTAAGTTAGATGATAAGGGTTATAGAAGTGAGTTTAGCGATGGCTCGTGGAGACTCAATAGAGGGTCAGATTTGGTGGTAGTAGGGCTATAGACAGTTTGCACTGTACACAGTTGATTTGAGAGTTGCAGAAGACTAGAGAAACGATGGATACAAGTTAAAGTTGCAGATGGTTTGTAGAGAGGCAAAGTTTCACCAGCAGCAATGACAACCAAGATTGATCAAGGAAATCAATATTCATCGAAAGAACAATTGAGAAAACCAAATGAGGAATTCAATTTGAAGGGTTGTCAAAACACCTCAATTGGCAAACGACATGATTCGATGAAGCCTTCAGGGCGATTTGTTGCATCAATAGAGATTCAAAGAAATATTGGAGTTAGTGGGAGTTACTCAATCCTAGCAGCTAGCTTCAATTATAGAATAAAGCAATTTGTGAAGGGCATCTTCTTTGATACGTGGTGGAAGAGGAAGATGTTGCCTAAAACCACTTACGTCTGGGAGACAAGCTCACGTAGATGACTCATTCCTCCGGGTCAATCACAGATGTGGACTGGATTTATTCTTCTGACATTTTTGTTGTTGCAAGTTTCTTGAGTATCTTGCAGGGAAGTCAGAACCAGTTATTTTGTTGAAGTAAAATTGGAATGAGAGTTTTTTAATGAATAGTCTCCAAGTGGAAGATTGTTAAGATGTGGATCCCAATTTATAAATGGAGCTTTGATCATGGAGAATTGTCGTACAAGGATCGAGGAAGACGAATCGAGAAGATTTGAGAAGTTGAAATTTCTTACTGCCTAGAGGGGACTGTAGAAAAAAGTGGAGTCAAAACTGAAAAAGGAAATCTATAAAATCATCTTTTCCTTCTAGGATTTGGTTTGCAACATTTTTTTTCCTATAAAGTTTTGGTACGAGCCTTTATAAATACACCTATAACTCCAGAGATCTATACACAGAAACACAGATAGAAATCTAGAAATTCAAAGATGTAGATATCTAGAGTAAGTATTTTTTGTGAGGAGATGTGTGTGGATTCTTTAAGAGAGCGTTCTTTTGTATTGGTTTTGCTAATCAAGAACACTAAGAGCAAGATTGTATGACGAGACTAATTGAGTGTTTCTCCATTGTAATATTCAACTGTTTTAGTGAAACCTACCGGTGGAGGAACTAGATGTAGCCCTTTTGTTGTTGGAGTGAACCAATTTTATTAATCTTGTGATCTGATTTGTAGGTTGTGTGCTTGGGAATTCAAAATAAATCTTAGGCTATTAAGTTTGGGTCTAATTTGTTATTCGCTTCCTTGGATGGTTTAGATTTATTTTGATTTATTTCCCAACATCTTCTACCTACATTACAACTTTATTCCGTTTTCCATATCGCTCAGCTTAAGGAAGGTACTTGGGTTCGTTATCACCCCCACAAACTTTTCTTCTCATCTAGCTCCAAATTTGAAGTGGAATGTTCAACCGACAGCAGTTTTAGGGATTGTCAAAATGATTCCATTGGTTTATTGGAGGTGCTTAAACCAATGGAACGATTTGCCAACTTGTGACAACTCCTGGGAGCTCTTGGATTCTATTCGCCACCAATTCCCTCATTTCACATTGGAGACAATGTGTCTTTCGGCGATTAAAGTAATGTTACCCCTCCAATTTTGCAGTTGTATATGAGAAAGTGAAAAGGTACAAATATGGTTACGTTTAAGAATTAGGAATGTTGGTTTTAATTAGTTTTTGTATTTTGGAAACGTTTATAAAGGGAGTTACAACTTCCTTTATTAGTAATATTAGTTTATTATCTTATATGTTGTATTTATGTTTTTGGTTTTGTAATTTTTTGTTGCACTAGAGTATTTTGGAAGAGAATGATGATCCTCTTGAATTGATCATTAAGGTTGGTTTGTAAATATCAGACATATATAGCATTCGAAGGATACCTAGAAAGCTACTATGCTTCCAAATCCTGGCATTCTAGAGCTCTTGTAAGCATTGAGATACTGCCTCCTCAAGTGCAGAAGGTGTAAATAGCTCCTCCTCAAGTGTAGAACACAAATAGTTCATACAAAATATTCAATTACGTGCATAAATCTAGATAACATAAAAGATAAATTAATTAATTAAAAAGAAAAAAAAGCTTATGGATCCACAGTCCTCTGCCACGCCAGCTGACTAACTTTGTTGTTTTCGATCCTCAATTTCCCCGCCGGTTGCAGCTACAAAGTACAAAAACCCAAAATTACTCATTAAATAAAATACGGAGTAAAAAAAAAAAACACTCCACGTCTGACTCTGGTACCTTCGTACTCCTAGTAACCCCACCACCATATATACATACATACATCTATATTTACTCATTTGAACTTCCAAAAAATCATTCACACACACACACTTCACAGCACAAATCTCGACCCCACGAGTCAAATCATTAATGCCTCACTCTTCTAAATCTCTCTTTTAAGTTTTAATTGACCCCGCCACCCCTTTAAACCACTGTCGGCGACACAATAATTGAAGTAGAGAAATTATAAATAATAATAATAGAAAAAGATCTCATTTTTTTATATGTAATATTCAATTCATAAAAGCTTAGCTGTTTTGTTTGTACTTCGTCTTTCAAAACAGCAGGCACCCATATCTTATTTCTCGATCTCCATCCCTTTCCCTTAGCTTCCACCCGCCTTCCAAAATCCCTCCAAAAGCACATATAAATTCCACATTTCTCTCTTCCAAAAAACACCCATCTCTCTCTCTCGATCTCTTTCAAAAAAATAAATAATGGCAATGCCAATGCCTCTAAGGCTTCGATCCGACTTGTACTCGTATTCGTACGACAACAATTTGGAAACCCCATTGGTGATCAGTGTTGTTGCTTCGCTTATCGAACGGAGCATGGCTCGGAACCATCGGATTGCGAAGAAGTACTACAAATGGGCATCGGTTTGTGGAGACTCCAGAGCTCTTATTTTCGACTGTCGTGAGGCACCCGACATGTCAATTCAGTCCTATTTGGAGAGGATTTTTCGGTACACTAAAGCTCCCCCTTCTGTCTATGTTGTTGCCTATGTTTATATTGATCGCTTTTGCCAACACAATCTTGGATTTCGGATCACTCTTACAAATGTTCATCGCCTCCTTATTACCACCATCATTGTCGCTTTTAAATATGTCGAAGATATGTAAGTTTAGTTTTCTCCTTTCCTTTTTTTCTCTTGGATTTTTAGATTAAATTTATCTAAATAATTTATAAAGCTTAAACTTTTGGGTTTTGGAGTAATTTAACATGGATTTCGATTAGAAATCTAAGTCACGTTTCAATTCTCATCTCTACAATGTCAATTCCCTTTCAAGTAATATTGATTTTTACTTGTTGGGCATTGTGGTAATTTTATTTGTAGACTTAAGTTTTGAGGTTGACCGATGATTTACCAGTTATTTTTTTCATTTTTGGAATAGGAACTACAGAAATTCATACTTTGCAAGAGTTGGGGGATTGACAACGAAAGAGATGAACCAATTAGAGCTGAATTTTTTGTTCCTGATGGGATTCAAATGCCATGTAAATCTACGTGTGTTTGAGAGTTATTGTTGCCATTTAGAGAGAGAAGTTAGCATTGGTGGAGGGTACCACGTAGAAAGGACATTACGATGTGCTGAAGAGTTGAAGTCTAAGCAAAAGCAAGAAACGACATTTAATCAAATGGCTCGTATTATGTTGTAGAAATCAAAGCTCATGAGTAAATTCTATACATTTTCTTATTTATTTTTGGGGTCTTTGGAATGATTCGAAGGTGCTGCTTTTGTACAGTATATGATATGATATTATAAGGGAGAATGAACGGATCTTTCACATCTTCACACAATAGTATGATATTGTCCATTTCGGACGTAAAACTTTATGACTTTGTTTTTTGTTTCATCTTAAAAAGCCTAGTTATCCTCACTTATAAATCATGAGTTACTCCTTTTCCTAGCCAATATGAGATATTTGTTTGCATTCTTAACATATATATTAAAATATGTGAAGATTGATTCTTTTGAATCATTGTTACATTTGCCGACACTTGCTTCACGTTTACTTATGTAATATAAAGGAATTTTTTTTTTTTTTTTTTTTTTTTTGTTAATTCTAAACCTCTCTATGCTGATTTATAATGTATTGAAATGGACAATTTTGGAGTGATGTTTTTGGATCGTTGTCTTCTTTTTGCCTTTTTTTTTTTTAATTCTGAATAAGATATAGGAGGATGAGGAGAATACTATTTTATATTTATAATCAATTAATTAAAAATAATATATAAATTACTATTCTTTCTTTATATTATTTTATTTAATAATAATAAATTTTATCTTTACAATTTATTTGATATTAAATAATCACTAGAATTAAAATAAAATTATATAAACTTTTAAAAAATAGTATATGTTTTATTATTAGGAAGAAAATATTATTCAATTTTATGACTATGTTATTTTTTAATATTAAATTATATTTTATCAATTTAATTTAAAATTAATTAATTAAAAGTAATATGAATATTTAAATACATATGCTAAATAAAAATAAAGATGCATGTATAAAAGATAAAAAAAAAATATATTAAATATGTATTTTTT
>JAOANK020626085.1:0-11773 GCA_026257165.2 Telfairia occidentalis
AAAAAATATAAAAAATAACATCATTTAGTAATAAATATGAATATAAATACTAATAATAAGAACTATTATTTATTTTGAGATGAAGGTAATTTAGTTATTATTTGAAGTAATTTTTATAAATTTTTTAGTTTACTGGAATATTCGTAGATATCGATTTTTCATCGATATATCCATAGATATATCCATAAAATTGAAATACCGATATCGATATTTTAATCCTTGATGACAACGTACTGCTTCTTCAAAATCTTAACTCTCGACTCCAAGTTAGGAGTTGCTCATATATCGCATCCTAAAATTTTCTCTCTTTAACTTCTCAAGCTATACTAAGTAACTAGGCCTGAACGTTCCATTATCTTCTTTCCATCCTCCTGAGTGGATTAATTGGACCAGACACTCAACTAACTTCCCGTTCTCATAAGGGGTCTACATATGTTTCCCACCATCTCCTTTGGATTTAGATGATGTCATTTCACTAACGAATGAGAAAACAAGACAATGTACATGTAAAGAACCATTCCATTAAGTTAGAATGTGTACGAGCAAAGAATACATTGATACAACAAAAAAGGAAGGTGTACTCCAAAGAAATGTCATGTACAAAAAATCACATGTACACAATAAAAATAAGATGTACAAACAAAAAATCAGGATGCACATCACCAAAACTGAGTAGCCTGTGGACATTCTTGGCCAATTCTATATTTGTCCAATTTTATATTTGGTTTTACCATTCTTGGAACATTTGATTTGCTAGACTATCTCTCGAATCAGTCCATTCATCAGTCTGTTCCATGAAGTTTATGGTCTTTATACCCATCTCAATAAAATCATTGTCTCTCGCATTTTCCTCATCAAAAAATGGATCATGTCTCATCTCTCTAATAATAAGGTTGTGTAACAAGCAACAAACTGTTATTGTCCTACATTGTACATGTACAGGATAGAACGATTTTCATCTTAATATGACCCATCGTCCTTTCAACGCACCGAATGTCATTTCGATGACATTTCTGGCGGATGAATGTCTCATGTTGAAAAGCTCCTTTGGACATGTTGGTTCATTCCCCCCACGCCATTCGGTTAAATGATATCATTGTCGTCTATATGGTGCCAAGAACCCTTCAGCATTGGGGTAACCAACATCACACAGGTAATAGTAGCATGTGGACGACATTATGCTGTGAATTACCAACACTATTTATATTGTATACAGAGTTAACAAGTATGTTCTTTACCCCTTGGGACCTTCAGTCCAGATGGTTGGGATATTGTATCTCTTAAAATCCTTGAATCTGATGCAGATCCTTCCCAGCCTGGCAAGACGAATATGAACTGCCCATTTTGAGAGCACACACCAAGGACGTTGGTTGATATTTCACCTTTTCTATTCCTGTATCTGGGACAATCACTAATGCTTACGTTGACCTTAATATGCATACCATCTAATGCACATAGACAATTCTGAAATGAGGAGAAGGAAACTAATTCCAATTATAGACGACAGATTTCTAAGAATCAGGCAGGCATACAATTAACTTTGTTTACCTGAAACCATCGCCACCTTCTGTCTGTACATGAGTTTGTTACTAGATCGGGTGTCTTCAATAGAACTGTGTGCAGCTTAAGTAGCGCATTCAACACAGAGTTGAAGTGTCGTGAAACTGTCTCACTCGACTGCGCAAATTGTCGCCGCATTACTCTATTCTTAACATCATGTGCTAGAATGTGTAGGAGAATGGCGACCATCTCTTCCACGTCTACGTAGATAGTGGGTGATAAGTCTCCGGTTGATCGAAGCATAGCACAAAGTATAGCAAAACACCATCTATCCATCCTTGTACTTTCTCGGCATGCTAAATCATTCTCATGAATAAGTCGAAAGAAATTAAGCTACCTAACTTGGTGTCTAAAGTGCGGGGATTGATTACTAATTCTCATTGGCTCTCTTCGTAGTCTATTGAACAACAATATATATTGATGTTGAGTAGAACATATAGCACTCAAGATTCCAATCAACTCAACATGATCTACCTCGTCCATTAATAATATTTCAGGATATATTCCTGAAAAAATACATCTAGTATATGAATTTTTAGTTCATAAAAATAATCCCTAGTAAAACTACAATTACAGCTATAAATCCTATTATAAATGGCACAATGAGAGAATATTGTCTCATAGTTCCTTCAAGTTTACTACGTCTAGGGTTAACATGATATATGTCATTCATTCGACCACGTTCGATCAACTCATACGTAGTGTATGCCTCTACTTCTGCTAAAGTCACGTATGACTTGTATATTGCCCCTCTAAATCCATTTACTTCTCTATGACACTCATACCAAGTGCTGTAAATCTTAGGCTTACGACCGATGAATACGACATTGAACTTCGTTTTCATCATATCCCTAATGTAGGAAAAAAAAATAAAACTTTTTCAAACATATTTAATTTTGTCTTCTAAAAAAAGAATAAATAAAGAATCAAACTTAAGAATAACAATGTTTTGACTTATAAAATTAGGTGAAAATAAAATGTATGTTTAGATAGAAGAGTAAACTAACATTGGGTGCATAACTATGTTGTTTGTGTTCATGTTTGTTAGAATTCTCAAAATTCAATATATTAAAAAATACATTTAATATATTTATTGTTAATGATTGTTGATAAATTATTGTTAATAAATTATTATTAATAAATTATTGTTAATAATTATTGTTAATAAATTATTGTTAAAAATAAATTTAATTTGAGGAGGAATATCTTACAAATAAATTATTCTATTTTTTTATGGTTAGTAAATTATTCTAGGAATAGTTGTTAATAAATTATTTTATTTTTTATTGTTAATAATTTATTGTTAAAAATACATTTAATAATATAAGAAATTATTGTTTTGAAAAAGTCTTATTTTATTTATAACTCTTTGAAAAATTAGTTTTTATTTTATTAGGAACTTTGAACGAAAAAAGTGATAAATTATTTTTACTAATAAATTATTTTCCTTAGGTTAACAAGTAATAAAACAGGAAATTTGGAAACTATTTATTCTATTTTAAATTATTATTGATAACTTTGTTTAATTTTTTTTTCTTTTTTATTGGTTATTAAACGAACAAACAGTTAATTTGTACAACATTTCTAAACTGAGGGAGGTTGAACACGGCTTATATTCGAGATTGAAATTTTAATTTTGTGTCTAATTAAATCTTTTTGAGTGTTATACTGATGAAGTTAGAAAATTAGATTTGTTAAACATAAAATTGAAATTTTAGAAATTTATTAAAAAAATTTAAAATATATGAACTTGAACAAAAATGTGGATAAAAATAAGTTCATCTTGCTAACTTTTTAAAACAAAAATGTGGTAATTAAATAAGTAAATTTATCAATTTTCTACTGTTTGATGCTAAAATGTAGTTACATTTATGAATGAATACATTGAAATTTCATACATATGTAAATTTGACTACATTGAAGCAAGGAGGATATTTAGTACAACTACATTGAAATTTCATATCTACGTAAATCACATTGAAACAAGGCAAATTAAAAAATATACCATTCCAACAATTGTTAAAAAATTAACATAACGAAGTTTGAATTTATGTTCAAAGTTTTTAAATAATGCAAGAAAAAAAAAACAGTATAGAAATGTTGTGTTGAAGTACCAAAATAGATTTAAACACCTACAAAAAAATATACATGCGAAAATTAGTGACCAAAGTATACAAAAAAAAAAAAAGATAATGAAAATAAAATAAGTACCTCAAACTGGATGCTACCAAAACAAATCTGCTACAAAACAAGAACAAAACAAGTTAATTCACAATGTAAATGATAAAAAAAAAGAAAAAAGAAAAGAATATTAGTAATGCTTACGAGGAAGACCACGAACAAAGAAAAGAATAGTCCACTGTGAAGACAATGTGCAAAAGGTGGTGGGGTAGATTTATATAACAACTCAAGTTTGGTAGGGATGGTGGAGTGAAATAAATTTGACATAACAATCATTTAACACACACAACCACTTTTGACTTAAAAAAAATATTAAAATAATAGATATGTATTAAATTACACAAACCTACCTTGATTTGACAAATTATTAAATTAAAAAAGTTAAATTTATTCAATTGTATTTAATTACAAAAACCTACATTCATTTGACACATTATTTCAATTACATGAAAAATTCATCACACAAACCAAGTAAATTATACACTTTATAAATTAAATTTCAGCCTATTAAATTTGAGCATACAATTTCAGCATTTTAGAGCATATACCATATTAAATTTCAGCATGCAATTTCTTTTTAAATTGTAGCATATTTAATTTCAACCTCATAAATTATAACATATACCATATTAAATTTCAGCATACAAGCAAATTGTTCATCATTATTCAACACAAAATAAATTACATAGTATTTTGAATAACAATTACAAAATCATGGAACAAAAAAATTTTGAACAACAATTACAAAATCATGAAACATCAAGCAATATTTTGAACAAAATTTGATTAATATTTTGAATAATCAGACCTCAGAAACTTTCAATTAACAATTACAAAATCATAGATCAACAAAATTTTGAACAACAATTACATAATCATGGAATATCAATCAATATTCTGAACAAAAATTGCAGAATAATGGAATATCAAGAAATATTTTGAAAAAAAAATTATAGTATCATGAACAACAATCAATATTTTGAAAATCATGGAACAACAAACTTTTGAACAATAATTACTAAATCATGGAATATCACGCAATATTTTAAACAAAAAATGCAGAATCATAAAATATAAGAAATATTTTGAACAAAAATTATAGAATCAGTTGAACAACAATCAATATTTTGAAAATCATGAAACAACAAACTTTTGAACAATAATTATAGAATCATGGAATATCAAGCAATATTTTGAACAAAAATTACAGAATTATAGAATATCAAGCAATATTTTGAACAAAAATAATAGAATCACCGAACAACAATCAATATTTTGAATAATCATGCCTCAACAACTTTCAATCAACATAAATAATCATGGAACAACAATATTTTGAATAAAAATCACAGAATTTTGGAACAACAAAATTTTGAATAACAATGACAAAATCATGAAACATGAAGCAATATTTTGAACAACAATCAATATTTTGAATAATCAAATCTCAGGAATTTTCAATCAACATGAACTAATCAATTTTAAGAACAGGTTTTTCATCATAGGCCAATAAGAGAAAATGAACTTGTTGCATGTGGTGTTCGAATATCCCCTCCTACCAGGCTCAGATTCACTGAACCCATCTCCTACGAAGCCTCTAGACATGCAAATGTACCACCATGGATCAATATTCAACTGTGGATAATAAAACAACCCCTCGAGGTGGCAAATGATGGGGGGTTTTCTTAGTGGCAAGAGATATCTTATTGGGTTTTCGAATAAGCTAATTTTTAAATGGATCTGTGAATAAATGAACCAAACAAAGGTAGATTTGTTAAGAGATGAACCAAATGAAAGGAAAAAAAATAACAGAGGTTGTAAATTTGTAATAGAAGATGACCAAAACAAAGGGGAAAGAAAATCGGAGGTCGTACATCTGTATACAAAGATGAGGTGAAGGCAAAAAAAAATCAGAGGTCGTAGATTTGTAACCAAAGATGAGAAAAACAAATAAACAAGTGAATGGAAAAAAACAAAGGGTTGATATGTAGACAAAGATGAGCGAAGGAGAAAAAAATAGATTTGTAAACAAAACGAAGAAAAAAAAATCCAAAGGCCATAGATCAGTAACTGAAAATGGGGAAAAAACAGAGGCGAGGAAGACAAAAGGAAAAACAAAGAGAAGGGAAAAAGGAAAATAAAGGAAAAAAATGAAGAGAAGGGGAAAAACGGAGGTGAGGAAAACAAAGGAAAAAAGGGCGTAGATCTGTAAAAAAAAAGATTAACAAAAAATCGTGGAATGAGATTTCAACAACATACCAGCAAATGCATGAAGGAGAAATGCATGAAACAGAGAAGATAAAGAAGACGCAGAGACATCTGGGAGGAGAGTGCATTCAGCGTGGGGAGAAGGGAAGACAGAATTTGGGAAACACGAGAGAGAGACGTGAGAAAGTACGAGAGAGAGACGCGTGAGAAGAGAGGCGTGCAAAGTGGGAGTGCACAGTACCAGGGGTAAGGAAAGTTACCCCATGAGGTACAAAATTCTTGCCCCTTCAAAACAAGTACGTGGGCCAAACGTGGGGTGGGCGGGCCAAACACCCCCTAAAATTGCAATAACAATGGATTGCGTCGTGATCTTAGTTTGAATGTTTTAGATAGTTTGATATAATAAATGGTACAAAATACGCCTTAATTTGAATTGTAATTACTATTCAAACCCCGAGTGGTTCCACCAAATTTAAAACCTCTTATTTTCTTCTTTCTTTTTGAATTATAGTCTTTCTTTCTTTACTCTCTTTTTCCATCTTTTCTAATTTCAATTATTATTTAATAATATTAATTTGAAATAAATTTTATAAAAACAAGAAATTTTCAAATAAAAATTTTTATTTTTATTTAAAAAATGACAAATTATATAAAATTATATTAGATATGATATTATTGTTGAAATTGATATTATGTTATAAACTAAAAAATTACTATTATAATATAAATTATACTAAAATTTTTAATTAAAAATATTATATACTTATACAACAATAAATATTTGGGTTTATATTATTTGAGTTTTAAATTTGATTGTTATGATATTTATTTTACTTTAGAAAATTTTTATTAGCATTGTTTTAGAATGTAAAAACATATTTTAACATATAATTTAAAGCTAATTAACATGGTTTACAACTCTATTTTATGTTGATTTTATTTTTATTTTTTTATTAGTTCTTTCTAGTGTAAATTATAGATAATTTGTAAAGTAAGCTCATAGAATTTTAAAACTAATTTCCGTTCAAAATTTCTAATTAAGATTTTGAGAATATTTTTAATTTAATGTGCTTTATTTGAATTTTATAACATAAATGTTATTTGAATTTTAATAAACATAATGAAAGTACCCAGGTATAAATTATTATTATTATTATGTGTACGTTTAGAATTTTAAAATTATACAAAAGAGAAATGCATTTAAAATTAATTTCCAATTATCTAACATTTTAATATATTGAAGTTAAGAACAAATTATATAATTAATTTTTTTTATCCAAATTATATAATTGATTATTAAATATTAGTAACATTATTCAAATTATCAATAGAAATTATTAAAAAATAAATCTCTAATGTCTTACTTTTAAATATAATAATGATTAGAAATTGTAATATGAATTACAATATCCATACAAATTTAAAAAGATAAATTAATATCATTTTGTTAAAATAAATATATTTTTTTTTTTGTAAAATCGAAAATATAGCATAATATATTAATTTTTATTATGAAATGAGCACAAAAATAAAACAAAAACACAGAGAAAAGATGGAGAGAAGAAAGTAGGGAGGAAGATAGAATTATGCTATTGAGTTGTGTTTTCCAAGTGTCCTATATAAACACTATTTATAGGATTTACAATGATGTATGTTACAAGATTTACATAATTCAAAATGTGTAACCTTCATGGGTATAATGGGTGATAAAGGAGGAAAATGAATGTGGATTTGTGTAACCTACGAAGGTATGGATATCTACATAATATAAATATTTATCATACTCCTCTTTAGATATTCGTTGTATATAGAATATACGCAATCTTGTTAGGGATAAAAACTTATGAAGAGAAAAAGAGTGCAATATATTTATTTCTCTCATGGAATCATCATTTGAGATCTCTGAATCGCCGCATTCCAGTGTTGTGCACCAACTTTTCAAATGTTACTGTAGATAATTAAAGACTTTTTCACTCATGTTAATCAATAGATATGACTTCATAATTGACTCAAAATTAAGATTGAGTTGCATAGCATCAGTCTTATAATATATTTATTTATTTCTTTTAATTGAATATAATCAAAATTAAGAAAGATTTGTCAAAGGGCTCTAAGTCTGATGTGTCTCCTCGTTAGAGGAGGCAGTGGCTTCCTCATAAGTTATAATATATGGATAAAGTTAGTATCTCATCCTTGTAATGTTGTAGATATGACTAACTAGTTTGTGTAAGTTGAACAAATAATATAATTCAAATCATCCATATGAAGACGAGCAAATAAATGAATCATATCTGCAAAAAATTTGCTTACCATAATGTATGTGATAATTCTTGCCCATTTGCAAGAACATTTTTAGCTAAATTTAGTCTTATTGTACTTGCTGCCCTCAAATCTATTTGCTTCCAATCTTTATCACTTATGTTGGACATCTTAGAACATTTGCTGGACTCCACTACTGTTGTCTTGTGTAATCCAAATTGTATTAACACATTCGACTTGCATTTGCAACAAGCCAAAGTTATCATTCCATCAAATTTCTTCACATCAAACTTCACCGGACTCAATAAAGTTTGACATATCTACTTCAATTCCTAGCAAATTTGTAAATAGTGAATAGCCCATACTATTACACTACCGTAGCCCGTTCCATGAAATCTTTTGTTGATATGGAAGTTTAGACAATTCTGCAATCACAAAACATATTCATACATTCAAGAAACTATGAACCTAAAACTCGACCCCTAGTTGCACATGAATAGGCTGAAAAATTTAAAAGAAAATACCAAAAACAAAGAACACAAATTTATGTAGAAAACTTTAAAATAAGAAAAAAAAAACCATGACCCACAAGAAAGAAACTCCACTATGCGAAAAATTATTACACTCACATGAAAACTCTCTCCTCGATCCCAATTAAAGAACACTCTCACGAAGTTTTATACAACTTATACCCTTGTCCATACTCTCGAAAGTGTTTTTAACTGGGACAAGTAAGAACAAAAACCCATAAACTTCTTACATACCACTTGGAACCCATCACTTCATAATATAACATTTGTACTCTTCAAACATCTTGCCAAGAACTCATCAAATATCTAATGGAATGACATTTTTTCTTAGCATTCTATAAATAACACTCCGGATGAGCCAAATGTTGTTGAAAAAATGGGATGCAGAAAATCCTCTTAGGCCTAAACCTTAGTGGCCTAATACTATTCCCATTCCACAGTTAATCACATAAAAGAAACTCTCAATAATAATGGAATAACATGAAAGTAAAAGATTAAGGGTAGAGAGAGTCGATACAAAAAGTTTATATTGGTTCACCCCAACGAGAACAAGGCTATGTCTAGTTCCTGCATATATACGTTCCACTATAATATAAGACTTTTACAATGGGATCTCTCACAACTTTGCCAACACGCTCGTAACACACTAATTGCTCTTGGTTAACTAAACCAAACGAAAAGAAGAGCAAGGGCAAAAATCGCACAACATTTCACCAAATGACCAAGAGTACATTATAACATATATATTGGAAAAGTGCTAGCAGCTAGGGCGCACATTCTGAAAATCGCAGTAGCATTGAGACGCAACGTAGCATCTCAACGCTATGAAAGTGGGAACATGCATATTTGCTCTTTGCTCGAATAAAAGATGACGGACATTGGCTGTCATTAAAAATGGCAAAATAAACCCTTGTCTTTACTTGGTCATTTTCTCCACTTCAACGAGTTTTCCACGGGCGACTATATTGATGATTCGGCTCCACAACCTCAACAATCTCCCACTTGGAGACTAATCATCAATATGAAACTCTCACTACATCGAAGTCTCCACCACTCAAAAGACAGCTTCTAAAACTCTTGAGATAATCCAAAACACCACCTGCAAATGTTAGCAAAACACTGCAACACGAAAGACTGTCAGCATCTATGATGATTCAGAGGTGCGGGCCACCTACGTGAAATTTGCCTCCCAGACATAAAAGGCCAAACTACGTACTCTCACTCAAACTAAGTGGTTCTCTCCATCTTCTTCCATCTGCTATGGAAGAAGGTTTTCATCACCATTAGCTTGGTTGACCACAAGCCTGCTGCTAGGATAGAAAAGTCATATCTGATCTCAGTATCTTCTAAGTCCTCATCTCTGATGCAACAATTTGCACCCGTTCGTGCGACTTCATCAATCCATGCTATGTGACAGTTAGGGCTTTCTAACAACCCATTGAGCTGATCATCTCACATTGGCCACCCAACTGTTGAATTGATGGATGAAAAGTAGTTCTTTTTACTACTGGTTCCACATCACCTCTATCTGAACCTTCTACAGCTAAAACTTGCATCTACCTCTTCTTCTCCAAACTCCTAGCAACACTCAACCTCGTTGTTTAGAGTTTAGAACTCCTGTGACCAACTACTACCTCCTCCAGATCCTCAAGTGAGCCTCCACAGATCTCTGCTACACTCACTCCAATACCCCTCATCACTCATCATACCTACAGGTATAAGATTCAACTTGATGCTAGGCACATACCTAACACCCTTCAATACAAGTGAGCTTCCACTCTTTGTCTTCATCCAAATGTCTTCAATCCCTCTAGATACTAATACCCTGCAATTCTCCATCCTTACCATACCAAAATTACCTACAGTTAAAGATGTGAACAACCTTCTATCTGAAGTCACATTTGTGGAAGCAGCACTATCTACAATCTAATCTGATGAGCGGTGCTCAAGCTTTGTGTTATCCTCAACACAAACCAAGACATAATGCGTAACTGCATATGCCTAAACCTTGAGTAGATCTTCCGTAAACTTTCTACAAATATTTCTCGTGTGCCCCTTCTAATGACAGTGAAAACACTCTATATTCTTCATCCAACCCCTCCTACTGCTACCATTCTATTGTTTCTCTACTACTTTTTCTTTGCCCTTGTTTACAACTAAGGTTGACTCGCAGTAGTCTTCTTAACACTAGAACTACTACTTCCCTTCCTTCGAAGTTCTTCAGCCACGACTGTCTTGGGAAAGAAATCAAAATAAACCAAACAATTCACGGAAGCGAATAACAAACTAGGCCCAAACTTAATAGCCTAAAGATTATTTTGATTCCTCAAACAAACAATCCACAAATCAGATCACAAGATTAATAAAATTGAAACTAAAGAGATTCAGGGAAAGAGACACTTGGCACTAAGATTTATACTGTTTCACCTCAACAATGAAAATGACTACGTCCAATTCCTACAATTGCAGGGTCCACTAAATCAGCTGAAGATTACAATGGAGAAACACTCAATTAACCTCGCCATACAATCTCGTTTTTAGTGTTCTTGGTTAGCAAAACCAATACAAAAGAACACTCTCTAAAAGGGTCTATTCTCTCTAGGAAGTCCACACGTCTCTCTCTCACAAAAACACTTACTCTAGATCTCTACATGTCTGGATTTCTAGATTTCTATATGTGTTTCTGTGTATCTAGATCTCTAGAGTTATAGGTGTATTTATAGAAGCTCATACAAAAACTTAATAGGAAAAAAAATATATTGCAAACCAATTCCTAGAAGAAAAATGTGATTTTATAGATTTTCTTCTATAATTTTAAACTTCACTTTTCTCAACAGTTCCCTCTAGACAACAAGAAATTCCAGCTTCTCAATGAAGGAATCGAATTCCCAGCGGAAGCGGTTGAACGATTAATGCATTCAAGAATGAATTTGGGAAGGAAGAAAGTTTACAGAAACAAAAAATACAGAGAGAATGAAATACCTTTGAAGAACCGTTCTTCAATCTTCGTGCGTATTGTGTATCACGAACACTAC
>JAOANK020626194.1:0-11773 GCA_026257165.2 Telfairia occidentalis
AGTATCATCCACAAGGAATCGTTATTTCTAATTTTCTTTGTTATTTGATAATTTTTTCGATTTTATTTAGAGTACCCAATGTCATGCAACAGTTTTCAAATTAAGAAAGCAATAAAGAGGCACGCTAGCAGTGGATTTATCAAAGGAAAGGAGGTTCGAGGGTGTTGGTATATTTAACGATTAATTAAACGATCAATTTACTAACGAAACAAATTTTCTTTCCCTTTCCCCTAAGTCTAGAATTTCATTAATTCAAGATTCCTCTCTCGAGCTCAACCACTCTCAATTATCTATCCTAATTCAATTTCTTAGAATTAGAACAAACAATTGGCATAGAAAATAAAATATTCATCAACAACCTCACATGCTCTCCTATCACTCTCGTGCATAAAAGAATGACTGCACCCAACAATACATCACCGCAATTGTATGAGTCAATCACAGTAATAATGGCCCAAGAGACCGAGTATCGTCCTTAGGAAATCACAATTTCTAATTTTCCTAGTTATCAATTGATTATTTTGATTTTATCTAGAGGTCCCAACTTTATGCAACAATTTTTAAAATTAACGAAAGCAATAAAAGACGCACGGTAATGGTGAATAAATCGAGGAAAAAAAGGGTTCTAGGGTGTTGGCTTGGTAAAGGAAATACTTAGACAATTAATTAACTTATGGGATCCAATTTATTACACTTTTTTTAAGTCTAAGATTAATTGAATCAGGTTTATCCATCTCGAGGTCCACCAACTCTCACAATTATCTCCCTATTCAATCTCTCGCAAGAAGAATTTAAAAGTGACATAAAGAAACCTATCCCGGATCTCACAAACTTTCCTACCACTCTCGTGCATAGAAACGCTCACGTCTAATTTCCTTGGTCTAATTTTACTACCTTCTCTCTCGAACAAAACAATAAAAACAGCAAACATACATCACAATGGACAAGTGAATGAAGTGAAATTAATGATGGAAATTAGATGAATTAGGTAATAAATTTCATTCCCACAAGAAAATCAATAAATTCTAAGTATTCATTATACCAACACCGTAAAACCTAAGTGTTTAGCTACTAGAATACATCACAAATAACCCATAAAAACAATTAAAACAGTGCATAAATAGATAGGGAAAAAAAAAGGGCACTCCCGGATGAAATCCACGTCGTTTCAGTAGTAGACACGCTTTCCAAGGTGTGAATACTCGATTTTGAGCACTCCCAAGCCTTCAAAAAGCTCTAGAATAATTGCCCATGGTCTTCTCCCATGAATTCTTTCGAAAATTCCACAAAAAACTGAGCTTCCTAGCCCTAATTGCAAAAAGATGGCTTTCTACTATCTTCCAATAGCATCGAGATGCTAGGGACAATGTCTCGACGTTGGCCCGAAGTCAAATAATCAAAACTAACCTACTTGGGCCTGTTTCTTCATTACTTGGCCACTTTTACTCATCTTGGTCCCGTTTTTCACCCCGAATTGACTTAGATCGATATTTTCACCTCTTATTGCTTGGTTCCAACAAAATCAACATTAAATGCATCAAAGTACACATGAAATCCCACGAAACCTCTATAATTTAGGCACTAAAATAGCACTTTTTAGAGTGCTATTAACTACCCCAAACTTAGAGTTGCTGCTAGTCCCAAGCAAAAATAGAATCGCACCCAAGTTTAATTTCCTAAAAACGGAAAGAGGCATAAGATTAATTGAGGCAATTAAATCACATAGTGCACATGCAACATAAATTTTACAAATAGTACAAGAGATAGTAAAACTCTCTGGGTCCTTGAGTTTCTCTAGTAACTTCTTCTAGAGGATTGCACTGCACTCTTCTGACAAATTGACTTTCTCGAACTACCCAAACCTTTTCTTCTTGAATAGAACATCGTTCATGAATTGACATAGTTTGGCATTTGTTCTAATGCATCTGCAAAAGGGATGTTAATTTGTAACTTTTTAAATATATCTAAGAACTTCTGGTGGGCAGTCTCTCAGCTTTCTTTACTACTTCTTCCTTTGTTTCCTTCTGATTCTCCCCCTTTCCATTATCATCTTCCTTTTTAGTTGAGGCAGCCTCACCTCTCTATTCTGGTTCGACCAATGACATACCACTTCGCAAGGTGATCACCTTACAATCCTCTTTAAGGTTTACCTCTGTATTACTAAAGAACTTAACCTTTTGCATCGTGTTCAATATGGTGGCAATTTGACCTACTTGCACCTTCAAGTTCTTCGAGGCCTTTTCCTAACTCTCCACCTTATTCTCCAGAGAAGTGCTGGTGAGGGTCTTCAGCAGGTAGACCATGAAATTTCCCATTAGATTCGAGCATCTAGAACATTACAGGTTTCAGTTCAAAATATGGTGCTTGGATTCCATGCCTCACTATAACTACATTCTTTTCATTGTATCTTGGAGCTACATAATCTCGTATGGCTCTCTCCCTACCTTCAACAATTTGCACTATACTTCCAGGGTTAATAGTCTAATTAACTAGCTCAGGTGCTTGTTGCCTTACAGGTTCTTGATTCATGATTGGTGTGTTTGGTAAATCAGCCATAGCTTGCTGACTGTCTTCCTAATCTAGTCTTCCTCTCCTTTCTTCTCGATTCTCCTTAGAGTTCTTTCGATTTGAGGATCAAATTCTAATAAAAATTCTAAGCTAGAGAATTCGTTCATGCACTTGTACACTACCTACAATCCACAACAGCTTAGTCAGTTCCTTGAGGCACTAAATTCGCCTAAACTCACTTTTAAAATTAATTTTGTTGCACCTATTGCTGACAATGGTGCCAAAAACTTGTTGACAATCACAAAGTACAAGTGTACACTCTCAAGTTGTAGTAAACAAGGTCGATCCATAGAGATAAGTTAACAAAATTAATCCTCAAAAGTTGTTGGTTAGGAGAATAATGGTAACTAAATTTTGGATTGTTAAAAGACCAAAAAATAGGCTAAAAGAAATTAACAAGTAAATTTGAGAGGAAGTTTAGTGGCAATTTTATGCAATCTTGGTAAAAGCAAGCTCAGGTTAGGAAATTCATTTACTGTTTGCTAGAGGATCTTGTAGCAATTTTGTCACTGACTCAATACCACAAAACATTTCTTATTCCCCTTCTCGAAGTAAACTCCTAAGTTCATTTCCATGATCTTAGTACTTTGTAAGTTCTTATGTTCTTTTTAGTGCATTAGGAAGAGGTTATTCTAAACTCACTCACAGACCCATAAAATAGATTTACTAATGGGAGTGTTAAGCAGTTCCATTAATACTTCATTTTCCAAGTTCATATTAAAAATCAAATTGTAGAGGTGGCCAATCCATACAATTTGATCTTCAAAATAAAATCATCAACACTTTTTAAAGAGATCAGCTAAGAGTTGTTGTACATCCTCAAAGTAAACTAGCAAATCAAATTCCTAAGCCTTGCCTTGGGTTAATAGTTCATACTCAAATGTAAAGAAAAACAACTAACAAGAATTAACAAAAACATCCTTAGAGAAATTAAGAGATCTAAATACTTGGAAGATTACAAGAGAAATGAAATTCAACTGTATCTAAATATAAAGCAAAGAGAATGAGACAAAGGTGTGGAGGGAGAGAATGAGAAAGATCTTTCTTTCAAAAAGTATCTTCCTCCAAAGAGATTCTTCTTCTCTCCCTTTTCTTATTCAGCAAATTCTTCTTGGAAAGCTCATGAATTCTGTTGTCTCCTCTCCCAAAATGAAGGAATTGCTACTATCACAATAAATGGACGCTCTCCTCTTTTACTTTTATGTCTCTCTCCTTCTTATCCATTTGGGCAACAAAGAAGAGATGGATTGACCAATTGATCCACATGGAGCCTTGTCTTTGGTTCTTTCTGCTTAGACACATGCTAAATGCCAACTCAACTAATGAAGTTCCACGTCACTACCCTTTACTTTCAGCTAAATAATGTAGCATAAATTTCTTCTGTCAAATAGAATGCTACAGCAAAATTGGCATTTTAACACAGATCAACCATATATTTTTTTGAAGTTCATTCAATCAATCACTAACACAATCATCAATAATTTATTAACTCAAAGGTAAATGCAAGTGATAAACATCATAATTTCATCTCAAGGGATACTATAAGGCCATTCATGACTCAAAACTTACTCAAATTAAGCCAAACTTGACTCTTATTCTAAGAGTTAACAAACCCCCCATGTTAAACCATCACTTGTCCCTGAGTAATGGTTTGATTCCTTTCTAAACCACTCATACTGATCTCTTCTCTACTAAACTTGCTTGATCAAAGTTGACAAAGACATATTTAGGCACTCCTTCCTAAATCTTTCACCACACAGCTTTCTCACTCTCCATTTCCATCCAATTGCTTGAACCTATTTTTGTCAAACAAAACAGATCAGTCATCTACTAGATTCAACCTCCTTTGGAAATTTCTTCGATTGTAGTTTTTATTTGAGGAAGTCTCTTATCACAAGTTCACTGTGCAACCTACAGTAGCAACACACTAAATTTCCTATGCTCTAGCTTTCTTACAACTTTATTTCACCTTACACATTGAATTCTTGATTTTGGCTTATGGCATCTTGTTTTTTTTTCTTTGATTTTTTTTTTAGTATAAAGGGGCTAGTACTTTGCATAGCCCTTTGGGCTTTATTAAGGTTGGAGTTTGAAATGCACAGTCCTTTCCCTTTATTTGGCCTCAGCCTTTGGCTTTTCTCTTTTTTTTTTTTCTTTCAAGGAGTGAGATTACCTTATCACAATATGATGAATTAATTTTTTAGACAACCTATCGATCTAGGTAAATACTCACTTTCAAAAAGAAAGGAGAAGTATACTCACACTGCTCATTTTGAGATTACCTTGTCAAGATATCTTGAATTAATTTTGTAGATAGCCTATCTATCTAGGTAGACACTCACTTTCAACAAGAAAGGAGGAGTGTACTCAAAATGGCTGGCCATACCCCCAAACTTGAAGATTTCATTGTCCTCAATGAAACAAGATTATGAAAAGCTAAAGCATAGTGCCATACAGCAGCTGCTGAAGGAAAAGACCTCATGCAACCCTCAAACTAGTCATATTGTAGGATAAATTTCTAATGGAAGATCCTTTAATAGATAAGAGTTTTATAAGGCTTAGCTACAGTTGATTCAACAACAAATGGATCATTTTGAATTATGAAGACTGGGTTGCTTGGCCTAAAGGAGGCATGCCTAAGTACATTAGCCAACTCAACCAAATAACTTGCTCCAAAAGAGATCAATACAGTAAGATTTATAGAGAAACACCAACATAACTATTTCATTAAAACCAATAACAAAAGTACACAAGGATAAGGGGCAAGGTACTTTAACATTTCATAAGGATAGATAAAGCATCAGTGAGAGAAACCTAGGACATGCAGCAAGAAAAATACTAAAACGAAGCAAAAAACAACAACAGTAGGAAGAAAATAGTGTCCTTCCCCAACAAGCCTTACCAACAACACACAACTAACCTATAGCACAAGCAAATAAAGAAATAGAGAGACACAAGATGGCCATAGAGCATGACTCTCCCTTAATTAACATTATCATCTTCTAAATTTTCAGCTCGGGTCCAAATGGTCAACACCTCATTGGGGAAGCGGGGGAATGAAGGATAAGGATGCTGGAAATTAACTTACATGGCCATCCTAATTGCTACATCCCTATTATGGGCATAATCCCAATAAGTACACTGTTAGGATTCATTGTAGCTCATGCACTGTAGCATTGTAGTTTGTTGGTCTATCAATGTGTTAATACCTGTCAACACATTGGTACAATGCCTCCTTCCTTCCTCCCTTATTAGCCTTACTATTCCAACGTGATCAATGCCTCTCTTCTCCTCCCAGGGCTCTTCATTTTCTTGTATAGGGACTCTTGCTCTAAGGCAAAGGGTTGTTATGGTGCTTGGGAAAAATAGCTTCTCAGTGGTGTTCCTTGAGCAACCATATATTTCTGGAGATATGAAGTGGGCTAAATCTATCCACATCCATTATATAATAGCAGAAATGAGGATGATTCTCTCAGCTAGACACTAAAGTCACGTGTGGTTGGGAGGATTCTATGCTCAACAAAATAGAGCCATAGGTTGGTTGCTGACTTTAAGTGAGCTCTTGGGAGGGTTTTCATGCCTTCCTTGGAAATGCACCATTGAGCTCCCTCCATGCCTATTGCTCGCAAGCCAATATTGAGCTGAACCTCATCAATCTCCCTCACTGGAGAATTGCATGCTGCCCTTGGTAAGTTAGGGAGGTTGTAAATGACATGCACTGCTTTTGGGGACCAGTCAATCACCTTACGTCTTACCACCGACTGATAACCTTCCTCTACATCAATATTGGCATAAATCTCCCTTACCAATTAAGAATAGACAAGACCTAGTTTAGCATAGAAAGTGATCTAGTTGTGCTACACCACCACAGAAAAGATAGCAGCTCGTAGGTCTTGTAATGGCATGTCAAACCCCATCTCCATTAAAACTTTCCTTTTCTTTAGTTTGTCATACCTTTCCTGGGCCCCAGCAGCTACTAATTTTTCAATCTACTCCACTTCTTCTTGCTCTTGGATTACTGGTTTCTTACCCTTAAACTTCTTGCTTTTTGTTTTGCCCTTTGATGCTACAGTAGTTTGTTGTGGTTTTTCCTTTATTGCAGGTTCTGCTTGCTCAAAATGCACATTCTCCTGCTCTAATGGGGTTTTTCCTTTAGAGGATCTGGTGTGTCTAGTTTTTGGAGGAGGGCTCAAAGGCGGACAACTTGACTCACTAGCGTTAATCTTGTTGTTCTTAAAAACATTCTTGAGCTTTGGTGCAATGATTTTTCTTGAATTTAGTTAATTGAGGAGGAGGGGGCAGGAACAGATAAAGGCTCATACAAAATTCTTAGAAATGTTACATAGAGGATGATGGAACATATTTGAGGTGAAGCATCCTATTTATAGAAATGCAGTAGGGGCAAACCTATTTCGGCTCCCTGAATCTCGTGTAAACCACTACATGAAATTGAAAATTGGAAAATGAAAATTTTCTATTTTGAAAAGGGATCAAATAACAAATTACTCCCTTTTCTAGAGCAAATATAGATTTCCCAAAATGGTGAAGCAGAATTTTCACATGCAGAAGGCTTGACTGCCAGTTTCCTATGTGGTACAAGTTCTAGTTGCTAAGAGAATTGATTCCCCAAATTTGTCTTCAATGCTGCATTGATTCTCACTCTTTATTGTTATGAATTCACGGCTGCCTTTCCATTTTATTTTATTTTATTAAGGGAAATTTTTTCTTTCTTTTCTTTTTAACACGCATTGCAAGAAATCAAACTAATCTCAACAAGGAATTAAACTAAAACCTTAATTAACTTAAAGAGAATGAAAAGTTCAAAAAAAAAAAAAATACTAAACAAGACAAACTAGGGAATTAAATAACTTAACTGTCTCCTTGTGCGAAATGCATCACGTTTGGTCATTCAATTCCTGAGAGGCGATGGTCATGCTAAATTCCTCCCCATAATAATGCTTTAGTCTTTGACCATTGATCTTGAATACTCTCCCATCTACTTCATCCACAGTGAGATAGCTCCATGAGGAAACACCTCCAAAATAGTAAATGGTCTAGACCATTTTGATTTTAGCTTCACTGGGAACAATTTTATCCTTGAGTTGAATAGCAGAACCTTTTGTCCTTTCTCAAAGACTTTTGAGTGAATTTTCTTATCATGGTAGTTTTTAGTTTTTGCCTTGTATAACTTGGCATTTTCATAAGAAAATTGGCGCAATTCATCCAGCTCATTTAGCTCCAATTTTTTCAACTCCCCTCCAGCATCTGTGGTCAAATTTAATTCCTTTTGTGCCCAAAATGCCTCATGCTCCAATTCTAGTGGCAAATGACATGGTTTGCCATAGACAATTGGATAGGGGGACATCCCTAAAGGAGTCTTGTAGGCTGCTTTGTAGGCCTATAAGGAATCTTCTAATTTGAGTGCCCAGCCTTTCCTATTGGGGTTAATCACTTTCTCCAAAATTCTTTAAATCTCTCTATTTGAAATTTCAGCTTGTCCATTGGATTGGGGATGATAAGCAGTGGCTATTTTGTGCTTGACATTATATTTGAGGAGTAGTTTAGATAGCAGCTTATTCATGAAGTGACTCCGTTCATCACTAATGAGAACTCTGGGGGTGCCAAACCTTGTTAAAATGTTCTTATGAAGAAACTTTAAAACTATTTTTGCATCATTATGGGAGCATGGTATAGCTTCTACCCATTTTGACACATAGTCACATGCTACCAAAATATACTGGTTCCCAAAGGAGGAAGTGGCCCCATGAATCTATTCCTCAGACATAAAAATCTCCACTTCCAGCATCATCTGCAGATGCTGTTCATCCTTTTTTCCAATATTCCCTATTCGTTGGCATTTATCACAGGTTTTACTCATGTGGTGTGCATTCTTAAAGACAGTAGGCCAATAATATCCACATTAAAATACCTTGGCTGCTATTCTCTATTCTCCAAAATGGCCTCCATAAGGTGTCTTATGGCAGTGCTCTAAGATAGATGGGATTTTCTATTTAGCAACAAATCTTCTGAAGATTCCATCTGCACATTGTTTATACAGGTAAGGTTCATCCCAGTAGATAAAAATTAGCCTCATGTTTAAACTTTTTCATTGCCAAGGGGGTCAAATCTGGTGGCTACATTCTACTTGCCAGATAGTTAGCCTTGATCATTTTCATTGCAAACCAAGGTACGGTGCTTAAGGGAGCTGCTTGGATGGTTAATAAGTGCTCATCAGGGAAGTTCTCCTTGATCTTTAGTCTGTCTTGGGACTTCTCAATTATGAACAAATGGTCTGCTATCACATTCTCAGTGCCCTTCTTGTCTTGTATTTCAACATCAAATTCTTATAGTAATAATATCCATCTGATTAACCTGCGTTTGGTATATTTCTTAGTCAGTAAGTACTTTAGGGCAGCATGGTCAGTGTGCACTAGCACCTTAGTGCCTATCAAATAGGCTCTAAATTTTTCAAAGAAAAAAATCAAAGACAATAGTTCCTTCTTTGTGGCTGTATAATTAAGTTGGGCCTCATTGAGACTGCGGTTGGTATAGTAATTGGCTTGAATGCTCTTTTCCTTCTTCTGGACAAGCATTGCTACTACAGCAAAATCACTATCATCACACATTAGCTCAAAAGGTAGCTCCCAGTTAGGGGCTTCCATGATGGGTGCTGATATGAGTGCCTTCTGAAGAGTTTTGAATGCTTCTTCATCATCCTTCCCAAAATGAAATGGTCTATTTACAACCAGCAAGCTATACATTGGCTTGGAAATTTTGGAGAAGCCTTTTATGAACCTTTTGTACAAACCAGCATGTCCCAAGAAACTTCTTGTGCCTTTCACTGAACTAGGTCGCTCCATTTTCTCAATTACCTCCACCTCGGCTCTATCTACTTCAAGCCCTTTCTTAAAAACCTTGTGGCCAAGCACAATGCCCTCAGTCACCATGAAGTGACATTTCTCCCAGTTAAGTACCAAATTTGTTACCTCACACCTTACCAGCATCTTGCCCAAATTGTTCAGACATGTGGCAAAGTCTTCCCCAAATACTGAGAAATCATTTATGAAGACTTCCCCCACAGATTCTACTAGATCTGAGAATATTGCCCTCATGCACCTTTGAAAAGTAGCTGGGGCATTGCATAGTCCAAATGACATCCTTCTAAAAGCAAAGGTGTCATAAGGACATGTGAAAATAGTTTTCTCTTGATCAGCTAGTGCTATGGTGATCTGGTTATATCCAGAATATCCATTAAGGAAACAATAAAAGTCTTGCCCAGCCAACCTGTCAAGCATCTGGTCAATGAATGACAATGGAAAATGGTCCTTCTTGGTGGCTTTATTCAGTCTTTTATAGTCCATACACACTCACCAGCCTGTGAAAGTTCTAGTGGGGATCAACTCATTATCCTTATTAACTACCACATTAATTCCTCCCTTTTTAGGCACACATTGAACTAGGCTAACCAAATTACTATCAGTTGTAGGGTAGATAATGCCTACATCAACCACTTTATAATCTCCTTTTTTACTACTTCCTCCATGGCTAGGTTGAGTCTCTTTTGCTGGTCAACTAATTTAAAGTTCCCATCCTCTAAGTTGATTTTATGCATGCAATAAGATGGACTTATTCCCTTTATGTTTGCTATGGTCCAGCCAATGGCTCCCTTATCCTATCTCAATAAGTTTAGCAAGGCTTCTTCATTCTCCTTAACCAATCCTACAACAATAATTATGGGAAGAGTATTTTCTTTCCCGTGTAGGCATATTTAAGGTAAAGAGGTAGAGGCTTCATTTCAAGTTTTGGAGCTTCCACTAATGAAAGTTTAATGGGTTTAGACTGCCTCTCTAATAGCTTCAGCGATTCAAACCTTCTAGTATTTATTATTTCACAAATTGTATCATCTGCTACAACATTGTTGTCCACTGTATTTGTCTCTGTATTTGTCTCAATTAAATCTATTTCCCTAAAATTTCTGTCATGCTGTGATTTACTGTTCTCCCCAAATACTGTTTGGACCAACTCATCCATAATCTGAATTTGAGAACACTCTTTCAATTCTAAAGGGCACCTCAATGCATCAAAATACTAAATGTTACTTGTTGATCATGAACCCTCATAGTAAGTTCTTCTTTATGCACATCTATAAGAGTTCTTCTTGTTGCAAGAAATGGGCGCCAAGGATAATAGGCACCTTTTTATCTGCCTCATAGTCCAAAATGATAAAGTCAGCAGGAAAAAAAAATTGTCCACTTGAACCAAGATGTCCTCTATTTTTCCCTCTGAATGAATGATTGATTTATCAACCAATTGCAAGGACACTGTGGTTGTCCTTACTTATCTTATTCCCACCTTCTTATAGATGGATAGAGGCATTAGGTTGATGCTGGCTCCAAGGTCACAAAGAGCTCTTTCCAACTCCTTTCCTCCTATTGAACTACGAATAGTAAAGGTTTCAAGATCTTTTACCTTTCGAGGGATCTTGTTCTTCAATATTGTACTACATTCTTCTATTAGGGAAACCATCTCATATTCTCTTAGCCTCCTTTTCTTTGTAGGCATATTTTTCAAGAATTTCACATAGGAGGGCATTTGCTCTAAAGCTTCCACCAATAGAATGTTTATGTGCAATTGTTTTAAAACATATAGGAATTTTCAAAAATTCGTGCTCTTGGTCTTGCTTTTTCAATCTCTAGGGAAATGGAGGTGGGTTTAAAGGTGGGGATATTCTTTACCTTGCTACTAACTTCTTTCTCCTCCTTTATGTCTTTAGTGAGATCTTCAAGTCTCAGTCCTTAGCCTCATCTTTTTCTCTAGCCACAGGATTGTCTAATCCATCATTGTCAACACTTCCCTGTTTTTCATTTGCTTTTTCAACCTCAAGATCTTACTTTGTACTACTTCCCTCTTGCTCTTTTTGTATTACAGCTTGCATCTCATCTACTTTCTTGCCACTTCTAAGCTCAACGGCCTGCATCTACTCTTTGCCTTCCCTCTTTGGGTTTTCTGTATCAGATGGCAACTTCCCAAATGGTCTATTTTTCAATTCAATACCTAATTGAACCATCTGCATCTCCAAATTCTTGATAGAAGCTTACTGGCTTTGCATGGCGGTATCATTTCTAACTATGTACTCTTTCAATATATTTTTTAAAGAGGTTCCCAAGATTACCTGATTAGGTAGTTGCTGCCTTTGCTAATTTTG
>JAOANK020626413.1:0-11771 GCA_026257165.2 Telfairia occidentalis
ACTCTTATTTTATTAAATAAATAATTTGAATAAAATTACAAGACCACGAAGGTTTAGGGCATCAACCCCAACAAAATTAATTTTGTAGACAGCCTATCTATCTAGATAAAAACTCACTTTCAAAAAGAAAGGAGGAGTGTACTGAAAATGGGTGTGCATACCCTCAAACTTGAAGAATTCATTGTCCTCAATGAAATAGGGGTCTGAAAAGCTGGAGCAATCTGTTACATAGCAGCTGTTGAAGGAAAGGACCTCATGCAACCCTCAAACTACTAATTCATTATGATAAATTTCTAGTGGAAGATCATCTAACTGATAAGTGTTCCATATGGCTTCGCTAGAGCTGATCACACAATAGAAAGAACAATTTGAATTACAAAGTTGGGTGGCTTGGGTTAAGTGAATCAAGCCTAAGGACACTAGTCAACTCAACTACATAACTTGTTCCAAGAGAAATCAATGTAGTAAGATTTAGAGAGAACCATGCATATGACTATTTCATTGAAAAGTAGGGGTCACAATACATAATGAGGATAGGAGGAGGCTTGCATAACTTAAAAAGAAAAAAACAGATACAGTACTACATAGAGAAAATAGGACAAGCAGTAATAAGAATAGAAGAACATGAATCAGAGAATCAGGACAACAACTATACAAGAGTGGCCTTTGCCAATAGGCCATACATACATCACACAACCATCCTACAACATAAGCATAGAAAGACATGAAGAGAAACAAGATGATCAATAGGCAAGACCCTCCCTTAGTCAGCATTTTCATCATCCAGATTCTCAGCAGGGGTCCGAGGTCAACACTTCGTTGGGGAAACGAGGGAATGAAGGATAAGGATGCTGGAAGTTGACTTGCATTGTAATCCGAATAGCTATATCCATATTGTGAGCATAATCCCAATAGGTATGTAATTGGGATTCATTGTGGCTCATTCGCTGTAGCACTGTAGTTTGTTGATCCATCAGAGTGTTAATACCAGATAATACATTTATGCATCTTCTTTTGCTTTCCTCCTTTGTCAACCTTGCAATTCCTACATGACCAATACCTCTTTTCTCCTCCCAAGGCTGTTCACTATCTCCCAGAGGTACTCCAGCTTTAAGGAATAAGGCTATGATGGTGCTTGGGAAAAGAAGCTTCCCAGTGGTCATTCTTGAGCAGCCAAATATCTTTGGAGATATGAATTGACCTACATCTATCCCCATTCATTGTATAATGGCATAAATAACGATGATTTTCGCAGCTGAAATACTGAAGTCATGTGTAGTTGGGAGGATTTTGCGCTTCACAAAATAAAGCCATAGGTTGGCTGCTGGTTTTAAGTGTGCTCCTGGGTGTGTTTTCTTACCTTTCCTTGGAAATGCACCATTGGGCTCCTTCCATGCCTACTTCTTGCAGGGAAATATTGAGCTGAACTTCATCAATTTCTTTCACTAAATAAATTGCACGTTGCCTTTGGTAGATTAGGAAGGTTGTAGAGTGCATTTACAGCCTCTAGAGACCAGTCAATCACTTTTCCTCTCACCACTAGCTAAAATCCTTCCTCCTCATCAATATTTGCATAAAATTCTCATACAAGTTGAGGTAAACAGAACCTGGTTTGGCAGTAAAAGTATTCCAATTATGTTGCACCCTATTCAGGAAATAGCTGCTAGCGAGTTTTGAATAGGCATCTCAAAACCCATCTCCATCAAGAATCTCCTTTTCTTTAGCTGCTCATACTTTTCTTGGGCTCCAAGAGCTACAAATTTATCAATATGTTCAACAACTTCTTGTTCATAGATCACTGGCTGTTTACCTTTGGATTTCTTACTCTTAGATTTTGCTTTTGTTCTTACAATAGTGGTTTGCTGCTTTCCTGGTGTAGCAGGTTTGTGTTGTTTAAAGTGAACTATTTCATTCTCCACTAGGGTCTTTTCTTTTTGTGATCTGGTTTGCCTAGCAGGATGAGGACTCACAGGGGGAGAGCTAGGTTCAACACTCTAACCTTTCTAACTTTGAAGAGGTTTTCAGTTTCAGGGCCATGGGTGCAGTAAAGGTGAGGGGGCTGGATGCAATAGAGAACTTTCAGGATATGCAAAAGTATGTTCAAATGGAGGTGATGAAGCATACCTGGAGTGAGACATTCTATTTATAGATTTGGACTAGGGGTAGATCTGTAATTTATGCTCCATGATTCTCGTTGAAACAGTTGCATGCAATTCAAAATTGGAAATGAAAATTTGTTGTTTTGAAAATGGTATTAAATCAAAAACTACTCCCTTTTTAGCAGCAATATAGATTATCTAAAATGTTGAAGCAATTTTCTTTGCATATAGAAGATTTGACTGTCAATTTCCCACTTGGTACAAGTTCCAACGGCTGAAGGAATTGATTCCCCAAATCTACTTTCAATGCTGCAGCGATTTTCACAGTCTGCAACATCTGTACGTTCTGATTTGATTTTCCAAATTTGTATCTGAAATTAATCCAGTCCTTTACACAATCAATCACACATTAAAAGTTCATCAAAATTAAATTGCTTCCCACATCTTTATCACGTGATCTTTCTTTTCTATGCTGAATTGAATTCATAGTTGCCTTCCACTTTATTTCTCTCTCTCTCTCTCTCTCTCTTTTCTTTCATTCTTTTTTAACCACCACAAGAAATCAAGCTAATTACACTCCCTGAAATTAAATTAAAAATTTAACTAACTTACAGAATAAACAATTTAACTAAAAAAACTAAACAAAACAAAGGAGGAAATTAACTAACTTAACTGCCTCCTTGTGTAACTTGAATCAAGGTTGGTCAATCAATCTGGAGGTAATGGTTCTTCTGAAATCCTCCCCATAGTAATGTTTTAAACTTTTGCCATTAACTTTGAATGTTCTACCATCTGCTTCATCCATCACTGAGACAACTCCATGAGGGAACACTTCAAAAATAATTAATTGTCCAAACCATTTTGATTTCAGCTTCCTAGGGAACAATTTCAACCTTGAGTTGAATAGGAGAACCTTTTGTCCTTTCTAAAAAACTTTTGGATAAATTTTCTTATCATGCCAATTTTTAGCTTTCTCCTTGTACAACTGGGCATTTTCATAAGAGAATTGGCGCAATTCAGCCAACTAATCCAGTTGCAATTTTCTCAACTCTCCTCCTGCATCCGTGGTCAAATTCAATTCCTTGAGTTCCCAATATGCCTTGTGCTTTAGTTCTAATGGTAGATGACATGCTTTGCCATACACAATTTGATAGGGAGACATCCCTAAAGGATTCTTGTTAGTTGTTCTGTAGGCCCATATGGAATCTTCTAATCTGATTTCCCAATCTTTCCTATTGGGATTGACCACTTTCTCCAAAATTCTTTTAAGCTCTCTATTTGAAATTTCAGCTTGGCCATTAGATTGTGGATGATAAGGAGTGCCTATCTTGTGCTTGACAATGCATTTGAGCAGTAATTTAGATAGCAGCTTATTCGTGAAATGGCTCCATTCATCACTGATAAGCACTTTATGAGTCCTAAACCTTGTAAAGATGTTTTTATGCAGAAATCTCAAAACTTTTTTGGCATCATTGTGAGAGCATGCTATAACTTCTACCCATTTGGATACATAGTCATATGCTACCAAAATATATTAATTCCCAAAAGAAGGAGGGAATGGCCCCTTGAAATCTATTCCCCAAACATCAAAGATTTCCACTTCCAGCATCCTTTGTAGAGGCATTTTATCTTTTTTTTTTTTCCAATATTCCCTATTCGTTGGCACTTGTCACAAATTTTACTCATGAAATGGGCATCCTTGAAAACAGTAGGCCAATAATATCCACATTGAAACCTTGGCTGCTGTTCTCTGTCCTCCAAAATGGCCTCCATATGGGGACTTGTTGCAGTATTTAAAAATAGAGGGTACCTCTTGTTCAATAACACATCTTCTAAAGATTCCATTTGCACACTATTTATATAGGTAGGGTTCATCCTAGTAGAAGAATTTGGCATCATGTTTAAACTTCTTCATTGACAAGGGAGTCAAATCTGATGGCTGAATTCCACTTGTTAAATAATTAGCCAAGTTTGCAAACCATGGTGCTGTGCTTAAGGCAGTTGCTTGAATGAAAAATAGTTGCTCATCGGGGAAGTTCTCCTTGATCTCTAGCTTATCTTGGGGCTTCACTATTCTAGACAAATGGTCAACTATAACATTCTCAGTACCCTTCTTGTCTTGTATTTCCACATCAAATTCCTGCAATAATAGTATCCATCTGATTAATCTGGGCTTGCCATCCTTCTTAGTTAGCAAGTACTTGTGGGCAGCATGGTCAGTGTGCACCACCACCTTAGTGCCTATCAAATATGCCCTGAACTTTTCAAATGCAAAGACTACAGCTAGCAGTTCTTTCTCTGTGGTTGTATAATTGAGTTGGGTTTCATTATGGGTGAGGCTGGCATAGTAAATGGGGTGGATGCTCTTCTCTTTCTTCTAGCCAAGCATTGCTCTTACAACAAAGTCACTGGCACTGCACATTAGCTCAAAAGGTAGCTCCCAGTTAAGGGCTACCATGATGGGTGCTAATATAAGTGCCCTTTGAAGAGTTCTGAATGCTTCTTCACAATCCTTCCCAAAATGAAATTGTCTATTCACTTCTAACAAGCTGCACTGTGGCTTGGATATCTTTGAAAAGTCTTTTATGAAACTTCTGTAGAAGCCCACATGACCTAAGAAACTTTTGATTCCTTTAACTGAGCTAGGGGGTTCCATTCTCTCAATCACCTCCACTTTAGCTCTGTCCAGTTCAAGCTCTTTCTTGGATACCTTGTGGCCAAGCACCATACCCTCAGTCACCATAAAATGACATTTTTCCCAGTTGAGTACCAAATTGGTTTCCTCACACCTTGCAGTACCTTGCATAAATTATTCAAACATATTGCAAAGTCTTCCCCAAATACTGAAAAATCATCCATGAAGACTTCCACCACAAATTCTACCATATCTGAGAATATTGCCATCAACCTTTGAAAAGTAGTTGGGGCATTATACAGTCTAAATGGCATCCTTCTAAAGGCAAAGGTGCCATAAGGACATGTGAAAGTGGACTTTTCTTGATCAGTTGGTGCTATAGTTATATGGTCGTATCTAGAGTATCCATCAAGAAAACAATAGAAGTCTTGACTAGCCAATCTGTCCAACATCTAATCAATGAAGGGCAATGAAAAATGATCCTTCTTGGTAGCTTTGTTCAGTCTTCTATAGTCCATACAAACTCTCTAGTTTGTGACAATCCTGGTGGGGATCAATTCATTTGCCTCATTGACTACCACTGTGATCCTTCCCTTATAAGGCACACATTGAACTGGCTAACCCAATTACTATCAGCTATAGGGTAAATAATTCATGCATCAAGCCCTTTTATAATCTCCTTTTTTACTACCTCCTTCATGGTAGGGTTGAGTCTCCTTTGTTGCTCAATTGACTTAAAGTTCCCATCCTCCAAGTTTATTTTATGCCTCCAATAGGATGGACTTATCCCCTTAACGTCTGCTATGGTCCAGCCAATGGCTCCCTTATGCTGTTTCAACTTTGTTGTGATCAGGTAAGGGATTCGTTTCCAGCTTAGGGGCCTCAACTAATGAAGGTTTAATTGGTTTAGACTACATCTTTGATAGCTTTAAGGATTCAATCCTTTTGGTGCTCCTTATTTCAAGAACACTGTTTTTTGCTACAACATTATTGTCTCTTGTATCTGTCTCAATTAATTCAATTTCCCCCCAAGTCTACTTATGTTGCCTACTGTACTCTTTCTCAAACATTTTCTGAACTAAATTATCGATGATCTAAATTTGAGAACATTCCTCTAATTCTGAACGACACCTTATAACATCAAATACATTAAATGTCACCTGTTGATCATGAACCCTCATAATAAGTTCTCCTTTCTGCACATCTATAAGAGTTCTTTCTGCACAGCTATTTTAGCACATCTAGGAACTTCCTAAATTGATGTTCTTGCTCTTGCTTATTTAGCCTTTGAGGATATGGACGAGGTGGGTGTTTAAAGATAAGAGTGTCCTTTACTCTCTTGTTAACCACTTTCTCATTTCTGCCTATGGTGAGATCTTCTATTTCTGCATCTTTAGGTTTTTCTTTCTCTCGAACTTCTTGAGAAACTGAACCTTCAAAATCAGTCCTTGACTACTGTTTTTGTATCTTATCTTGCTTCTCATTCAGTTTCTTGCCACTTCTCAACTCTATGGCTTGTACCTGCTCTTCCCTTTTTGGGGTTTTTGTATTAGTTGGTAGCTTTCCAAGTGGTATGTTCTTCAATTCAGCGGCTAACTTACCCACCTGCAACTCTAAGTTCTTTATGGAAGCTTGCTGACTTTGCATGGCAGCATCATTTCTCGGCATGTATTCTTTCATTAAGCTTTCTAGGGAAGTTCAAGGAATTACCTTATTTGTTGGCTTCTGCCTTTGCTGGTTTTGTTGGGGGTATGGCTGAAAACCATGAGGGTGGCTTGGTTCGCTAATGCAAATCCAGGGTTGAAACTTGGTTTCTGTTGTACTTGCCCACTTGAGTTGTTGGTTCCTTGTCTTCCCCAATTGAAATTTGGGTGGTGCCTCCAACCAGGATTATAGGTTTGAGCAAAAGGATTGTCTCTTTGGGCATTCTGATTCCCAATATAGTATACTGAGGCTGGGTTGGTAGGACAATGCTCCATCAAGTGATTTTCTCCACAATATCTACAAAACACTGCATTGAGCTTATTCACTATAGTTGTGTTTTGAGTTACATTACCCATAGTGAGATTCTTCAGCATTGGACATGGTGGACACCTGAACTGATAAGGCAAACAAGGTATCTAGCTCTAATTTCCCTTTTGTCCTATCCACAACTTCAAATTTTCCCCTAGAATCTGACCAATGACTGTGGTTGGTTGATATTGTATCAAAGGTTTCCACTACTTCATTGTAGGACTTTGTCAGTAAAGCTCCAATAATATAGGCATCCACTACTAGCTTGAAGGCCTTAGTTAGTCCATGGTAAAATGCTTCCGTTTGAATAGAATGTGTCAGACCATGATGGGGACATTTTTTTAGCATAACTTTGAATCTCTCCCAAGCTTCACTAAAGGATTCATCATTCCCTTGCTTAAATGGAATTATGTCCCCTCTCAGCTTTACATTCTTGGTTGGAGGAAAATACTTTAGCAAAAATTGTTTTGCCATCGCATTCCAAGTAGTTATAGAATCTGGAACTAAAGTTCCCAACCAGTCTAGAGCATCACCAGTAAGTGCATAAGAAAAAAGAGTCAACCTCAAAGCTTCTCCTGACACTCCTGGGATGACAAATGAGTCACAAACCTCAAAGAAGAACTTGAGATGTTGGTGAGGGTCTTCAGCAAGTAGACCATGAAATTAACCTTTGGATTGAAGCATCTGAAACATCACAGGCTTTAGCTCAAAATGTTGTGCTTGAATTCTAGACATTACTATAACTCGATTTAGTTCATTGTATCTTGGGGCTGCATAATCACGTATGCCTCTCTCCCTATCATCAGCAATTTGCACTATATTTCCATGGTTAATAGCCTGATTAACTGCCTCAACTGGTTGTTGCCTTATAGGTTTTGGATTCATAACTGGTATATTTGGTAACTCAGCCATAGCTTGCTGACCTTCTTCCTGATTTAGTCTTACTCTTCTTTCTCTTTGGATTTTCCTTAGAGTTCTATCAATTTCAAGGTCAAATTCCAATGAGAATTCTAAGTTAGGAAAACTCGTTCATGCACTTGCACAGTACCTGCAATCCACAACAGCTTGATCAGTTTCTTGAAGCATTGAATTCACCTAAACTCACTTTTAAAAATAATTTTGTTACTATTATCCTCAGCAACGGTGCCAAAAACTTATTGATACTAACAAAGTGCAAGTGTACATTCTGAAGTTGCAGCAAACAAGATCAATCCACATGGATAAATGAACAAAATGTATCCTCAAAAGACCAGAAACAAGCAAAAGAAATTAACAAGTAAATTTTAGAAGGTGGTTTAATGGGAATTTTTGTGCAAATTTTAGAAAAACTTGCTGAGGTTAGGGAATTCATTTGCTGACTCCTACAAGATGCTACAACATTTCTGTACTGACTTAATACCACAGAACAACTCCTATGCTTCTTCCGAAGTCACACTTCTAGTTCATTTTCATGCTCTTAGTTAACTTTTAAGCTCTAGTGTTCTTTTTAGTGCATTAGAGAGAGGTTATTCCTAGCTCACTCACACATCAATAAATAGATTCAGCTAATGAGAGTGTTAAAGCGATCGATTAGTACTTCCTTTTCCAAGTTCATATTAAAAAGCAAATTGTAGATATGGCCAGCCTATACAATATGATTAACCAAAGAAAAATCAATAACACTCTTTAAAAAAAATAGCTAAGAGCTACTATAAACCTTTTAACCGTTCAACAAAATTGATTCCTACCCCTTGCTTTAAAGTACTTAGTTCATGCCCAAATGTAAGGAAAAACAACTAGCTAAAATTAATCTAAACATTGTTAAAGAAATTCTAAAATCCGAATGCTAAGTTATTTCAAGAGAAATGATGTTTAACTTTAACTACAAATAAAGAAAAGAGAGAATAAGACAAGAGATGTGGAGGGAGAAAGTGAGGGAAGCTTTCTTTCTAAAAGTGTCTTCCCTCAAAAACAAAATTTTCTTCTCTCTTTTCTTCTTGGGCAATTTCTTCTTCGACAACTCTCCCAATCCTTTGTCTCCTTCTTCACAAATAGAGGAAGATGAATTCAGCTCTCTAGATTCGTGAATGGAGGCTCCCTCTATTTCTTTTATCCTTCTCTTTCCATCTTATCCATTTTTGCAATCAAGGAATGGCTAAAATGGCAAATTAGGCTTTTTCTGCTGAATCACGTGCCAAATGCCAACTCAATTAATGAGGTTTCATGCCATTGCCCCTTGCTTTCAGCTCAATAATGCAGTCGGAATTTCTTCTGCCAGCTAGGATGCTATAGCAAAATTGGCATTTTAACACAGATTAGTCATATTTTTCTTTGAAATTTATTCACTTAACAATTAACATGATCATCAGCATTTCATTAGCTCAAAGGTAAATACAAACGATAAACGACATAATTTAAGCTCAAAGGTTATCAAAAGGTCATTCATAACTCATAATGCACTCAAAATACACCCAACTTAACTCTTATTCTAAGAGTTAACAAGTGTCCAACTACGAACAATACAACAAACCCTTCCATTTTCCTAAAAGATGAGCCTAATCAAGAGGGGCTACCTTCGTTCTAGCCTACTTTCGAGGTGCTAGATATTAACCTACGAGCAGCTCATCTATCCTAGGACAATACTCACTTTCCATTAGCACTTTTAGGCACAACAGGAAAGGAGGAGTAACCTTTTTACACATTTTGTTAGCACAATTCTTTTACTTGGGATAGTGCCCTAGTTTATTTTATTGTACACCCACTAGTTTTAGGATAAGTGGGAGATTGTTGGGGTTGATGCTCTAAATCTCATGAGTTTCGTGTTTTTGTAATTATTGTAACAAATTATTTATTTAATAAAATAAGATGTTATTTTATTTCACTTATAGTGTGCTTTAACCCAATCCAATAAACTAAGATCCAAAGTTATTTTATGTAATTTAAACATGTATGTGACAGACATACATGTGGAAAGAAGGGTTTGTTGTATTGTTCGTAGTTGGATACTTGTTAACTCTTAGAATAAGAGTTAAGTTGGATGTATTTTGAGTGCATTATGTGTTATGAATGACCTTTTGATAAGCTTGAGGTTAAATTATGTGGTTTATCACTTGTATTTACCTTTGAGCTAATGAAATGCTAATGATCATGGTAATTGTTAAGTGAATAAATTTCAAAGAAAAATATGATTGATCTGTGTTAAAATGGAAATTTTGTTGTAGCATCCTAGCTGGCAGAAGAAATTCATGCTGCATTATTGAGTTGAAAGCAAAGGGCAATGACATGGAACCTCATTAATTGAGTTGGCATTTGGCACCTGATGCAGCAGAAAAAGCCTAATTTGCCATTTCAGCCATTCCTTGATTGCAAAAGTGGATAAGATGAAAAGAGAAGGATAAAAGAAATAGAGAGAACCTCCATTCACGAATCTAGAGAGCTGAATTCATCTTCCTCTATCTGTGGAGAAGGAGACAAAGGATTGGGAGAGCTGTCGAAGAAGAAATTGCCCAAGAAGGAAAGAGAAAAAAAGAATTTCTTTTGAGGGAAGACGCTTTTGGAAAGAAAGCTTCCCTCACTTTCTCCCACCACATCTCTTGTCTTATTCTCTCTTTTCTTTATTTATAGTTAAAGTTAAACATCATTTCTCTTCCAATAACTTAGCATTTGGATTTTAGAATTTCTTTAACAATGTTTAGATTAATTTTAGCTAGCTGGTTTTCTTTACATTTGAGCATGAACTAAGTACTTTAAAGCAAGGGTTAGGGATCGATTTTGTTGAACTGTTACAAGGTTGTACAGCAGCTCTTAACTATCTTTTTAAAGAGTGTTATTGATTTTTCTTTGGTTAATCAGATTGTATTGGCTAGCCATTTCTACACTTTGCTTTTTAATATGAACTTGGAAAAGGAAGTACTAATCAATCGCTTTAACACTCTCATTAGCTGAATCTATTTATCGATTTGTGAGTGAGATAGGAATAGCCTCTCCCTAATGCACTAAAAAGAACACTGAGCTTAAAAGTTAACTTAGAGCATGAAAATGAACTAAGTGGGAGATTGTTGGGGTTGATGCCCTAAATCTCGTGAGTTTCATGTTTTTGTAATTATTGTAACAAATTCTTCATTTAATAAAATTAGATGTTATTTAATTTCATTATAGTTGTGCATGAACCCAAACCAATAAACTAAGATCTAAGGTTATTTTATGTAATTTAAACATGTATATGACAGACAGACAAGTGGATTGTGTTTAAATAATAACCTAAACAGTCTATAATATATGGATAAGGTTTCCTAGTAACACTATTGGATACGGCCCACTTTGTAATTGTTACAAGAGTTGTAAAGTGTTACAAACAGTTATGATACTAATCGTTCATGTGAAGACATGTGAGTGGGGGTATCCTATATAAAGAGTTTGTTTAAGACCGGACCGCGAAATGATTAGTCTCTCTACATAACGACATTGCTTGAAGAGATTAACATTTCACTAGGATGATCATAGGTGACTCGACCTTAATCCTGAGTGAGTTGTGAACTCCTGCCTATGAGGGTAATCCTTTGATCTGTATGGGGTGAGAGTGGCCAAGTTAGCCGACTCAATAAGCCTACCATTTTAGGGATTTGCCCGAGTAAGTAGCTGGGAACATAGGTACATGAGATGAAATTCACTCCTTCCCATTTCGAGAGTAAGTAGATGAATTGTTCTCTTACGCGTTGATTCCAGGTCTTGAACAATGAGGCGCCTCACCCTCTCACTAGCCAGAGAGGGGTCTAATTATAGTTTGACTATGACTAATTGTTCATTAGAGAATCAATGGTACTTAAGGAGTTAGATATAACTACAGGGGTAAAACGATAATTTTGACCCAACTATAGTTATGAACAATTTGTGAACGGTCGACTTACGGTAGATTGATTAAATCCATGGACACAAAAATACCTACAGTGCAAATAGTGCAGTTGTCGATCTTTAGTGGAGTGACCGACAGTTAATGAACATCGAAAAATTAATTAAAGAGTTTAATTAATTAATCCCGTGTCATT
>JAOANK020626521.1:0-11770 GCA_026257165.2 Telfairia occidentalis
GAAATATTATTTGAATATGATTCAAATAATATTAATTTTAATTAATTAAATGTTAATTAATTAAATAAATAAATATATTTTTATTTTTATTTTATTAAAAATAAAATGATAACTCTCATTGGGAGTTATCACGATAGAGGTGGTGAGTGGGGAGATTTTCACTCAACTCACTCTCATCCTTCTCTCACATACATAAAACGAGAGAAGAGAGGTGAAGAAGTTCTTCATTTTTTTCTGCTGCAAAAACTCTCCCTCTCAAATATTCCCTCTATCAATTGTTTGGAGACCACACTTCCGAGGCCTAATATCCTAGAGAATAACGGGTATCTCGATTGGTGGTGTTCGTGATACAAAATATGCATGAAGATTGAAGAACGGTTCTTTAAAGGTAAAGATTCTCCCACTCTGTTTTTTCTGTAATGCATGTTCTTCCCAAATTCATTCTTGAATGCATTAAGCGTTCTATCGTTTCCACTGGGAATTCGATTCCTTCAAGCCATGAGTTCTTGGTTTATTGGATTTCTAGAGTTATACTCAATCATTTACTTTATTCAATAACAGCTTTACTGAATAACTTCAATAACTTCTTTTTTATAATAGAATATGTTTACAACGTTTACCTACCATGAGTTTGTGGACATAAAAACCCAACAAACTCCCACTTGGACTAAAACTCCAATGGTGTACAATGTTGCTAAGTTAAGAGAGAGAAAATAATAAATACAATAAACTAGGGCATCTCATATCTATGTACCTTACCGACATGATCTCGTTTCCTCTCATAGATCCATTTGCAACCAATAGATTTTACCTCATTTGGTTGATTTACAAGTTTCCAGACTAAATTGAAGTACATAGATTTCATTTCGAGGTCCATGGCTTTAATCCACTGATCCTTATTTACATCATTCATTGCTTGTTTATAAGACAATGAATCCTCCACCCCATCATCAGGTATGACGAGTTTAGTTTCACTAAACCCAAGTAACGATTAGGCTGATGAATAACCCTCCCACTACATCGAGGTTCTCTCAACTCTTGCGAGGGATGAGACTGATTAGTTCTATCAACAACTCTTGTTGAAGAACCAGTTTTATCAACAACTCTTGTTGGTTTTTCTAAAGTTTCTTTAGAAATCTCATTCAATACTAGTTTGCTACGAGGTTTATCATATTTCACGTGGTCTTCCTCTAAGAACGTAGCGTTTGTCGATACAAATACTTTATTATCTTGAGAATTATAAAACAAACCACTGTTCGTTTCCTTGGGATAGCCTACAAATAGACATAATTTCGAACAGTGTTCCAATTTCTTTGGGCTTTGCACCAACACATGTGCTGGGCATCCCCAAATCTTGAAGTGACGCAAACTACCTTTACGTCCTCTCCATAACTCATAGGGTGTTTCTGAAACACTCTTTGAGGGAACGTTGTTCAAAATATACATTGCAGTCTCTATTGCATATCCCCAAAACAAACTAGGCAACTGAGCATACCTCATCATCGACCGAACCATGTCTAACAGGGTTCTGTTTCTCCTTTCTGATACACCATTCTGCTGAGGCATACCAGGTGCCGAGAGTTGTGACTTAATTCCATGTTCTATCATATAGTCTTGGAATCTCAAGTCCATATACTCTCCACCTCGATATGATCAAAGTGTCTTAATGGTTTTACCTAATAGGTTTTCAACCTCAGCCTTGTATTCCTTGAACTTTTCAAGCTTTTTAGACTTATAATGCATTAGGTAAATATATCCATATCTTGAATAATTGTCTATAAAACTGACGAAATACTCATACCCTCATCGAGCTTGGACATTCATTGGACCACAGAAATCCAAATGTATAAGCTCTAGGGGTTCTTTGGCTCGAAGACCTTTTTCAGCAAAAGATCTTTTAGTCATTTTTCCCTCAAGACAAGCTTCACATGGAGGTAAATAGTTGTCTTCTTACTGATTTAGGAGTCTACTCTTAACCAATCTCCCAATCCTATTGAGATTAATGTGACTGAGTCTTAGATGCCAAAGATAGATACTTTGAGAAACGCATTGTCTTTTGTTTTGTGTTTCAGCTGTTCTGAACATTTCAGTATTAAATACAACTTTAACTTTTGTAGGTTTTAACTTATATAAGCTATTTTCTAAATTTGCTGAACAAATGCGAATACCTCTTTTTGTAATGAACGCTTCATTTACTAAAAAAGATACTTTATACAAATATTCCAACAAACAAGAGATAGATGTTAAATTCCTACAATAATTAGGAACATATAAAACATTTTCTAGTAAAATGAATCTATCTCTGAAAAACAACTTTATATCTCCCACTGCTTTGGCTGAGATGAGCTCCCTGATCTAATCCTGAGAGTTATCTCACCATCTTGAAGCTGCTTGCAGGAACTAGTTTCCTTCAAAAAAGAACAAACATGATTAGTGGCTCATAAATCTAGTATCCAGGTTGAAAAATCATTTTCCACTAAACACGTTTCAACAACCAGTAAATCATATTTACCTTGTTTTTTTTTCAGCTTCTTTCTCTGCAAGGTACTTTGGGAAATTTAGTTTTCAATGTTCATCTTGGTTGCAGTGGAAACATTTTTCTTTGTGTACAACTTTTCCCTTGCCTTTGTTTGCAGTAGGAGCCATAACTATCCCTTTTCCATTCTTCTTTTTCTAAATACTCTTATTTTTTAAAGTAGAAGAGCTAGATTTACCCTTAGAAGACAATTTTCCATAAAATCTCTTTGAAAAAGTAGCAACATTTTCTTCAGCTTCTGCACCTTTATTTTTTAATAGAGATTGGTAAATCTGGAGCTTGTTGAGAAGGGTCGTCAGATTATATTCAATTTTATTCATCATGGCGTTTGTTCGAAACTATAGAACACTCTTCGGAAGAGATTACATGATGAAACTGATCTGGCTCTTCTAGTTAATGACAACCCCGTTTACTTCCGTCTGGTCGAAATGAATCATCATATCAAGAACATGTTTCCTAACAGAGGTTCCTTCTTTCATGCTGCAGTTATAAATGTATTTCAAAACATCATGCATGGCCAACGTGGAAGGTTGCCCAAACATCGTCTGCAATGAGTCCTTGATCGCCTTGGCCATGACCATTTTCTCATGCTTTTTGGATAATATATCTGATATACTAGCCATGATGTAGACTCGGGCTTTTTCGTTTGCCCTGGTCCACCTGTCATAGGCATCCCGAACATTTCGATTTGTCGTTGAGCTGGGATTTTGAGGACACTTCTAAGTTAAAACGAACCTGAGATCATCTATCACTAGTATCGTATTTAGATTCAATTTCCAAGTTGCATAATTATCTCCGTTAAGCTTTTCAGAAGTGAGTAGTTGGATTATCGAACTAGTCATTTCTGAGAGATAAACAAATTCTATCAATAAATTGATTAACTCTATTTCTTTTAATCCAATCAATTTTTGCAAATTTTAATAAGTACCCAAGATGATTTAATTTGCAACGATACTTAGTGAGTCAGAATAATCGCCATTGAGGGGCAGTCAACCATTTCTTCACTGAATCAAGACATTCTTGACCAAACACTAATACCAGAATAACTATTATTCCACCAGCGTTTAGTTACCATTTATTTGGTTAAAAATTCACTAACACTTAGTAAATTTTGTAAGTGTAGACCCGCCATTTTTAGGTTTCAAAGATCAGAATCAAACAAGCTCTCTCAAGGAATGACAATGCTCGAAAATGAATCTAAGAAACACTATCCATTTCTGGAGTTCACTGTGTTCCGAATCCTATGTTACAAACCCTCTGACTAGTTAGGTGCTCATAATAGCACCAAGCAAGTGCAACATAGGAATCACACGGTGTGACCTAATGGAAGAGATCGTAGGACATGTTGACACATACCCTATTTACTATGAACTACTTCCCCTATACACCTTGTTACTGACTTATGCAAACACTTTTCGAATGGAGCAGTCCCGGTAAAAGAGACACGAAGCCTTGCATAAGCCTCACAGTGTGAACTCTTAGGGACATGAGAGCTAATAAATAATATATCACATGCATTATTTCTCTTCCACTAAAGTGTTCTATACGATTTTTGGGTATTCCTTTGCTTAGGTATATTCTGGCTAAAAAATATCCTAAGTCTAGGTGTTTAATTCGAGCATAAAATTTATACTGGATTTTAACCTACGATGTCTAAGTTATAAACCATTTATTACCTCACATCGCTCACGCATGCTCATAAAACTGGGCTCACTCAACCCAGATGCCAGCTTGATCCCCAGGTAAAGGTGTTCCGTAACTGTCAACTTAAATACCACCAACCTTAGATAGGACCTTGCCGGGTGAGTTTTTTAAACTTAGCTTTACAAGAAATTGACCTAATTTAACTATTAAAAGAGGTTGATTTGCTTTGAGTGATTACCCTAAGTGAGCATGTTGATTATCTGAGTTATAGATTTTAGATGTCTAATTCATTTTATAACACTTATAAAATAAATGACATTCATCCATAACATACATCCGCATACATATCATAAATTACTATAACCCTTATACTAATTCTCATGATATCTACTCATGCATACCATACATTATAACTGTTATAACATACTTGCAATGCATGAAACATGATTATCCTAAGGTGGGGATTTTAAATCTATATGGCATACATTATGCATATAAGATTTAAATTCAATTTAAACATACATTCACAATGCCTAATAAATTAAACAAGCTAAAATGAGTTGATTTTGGCATCTCAAGCACACAAATGGCTAAATTATTACAATAATAATATCCAAATGAGCTTGAACTGGCCTGAACCACCTCGAATCGTCACGAACCAAGTTGAAAACTGTCTGAACTAGACCTTAAAAGACCAAAGGAAGGTTGAACCTGGTATTAGTATACGATGTTATATAAAAACAGTGACTATTTCGCGGTCTGGTCTTATGCAAACTCATTGCATAGAACGCCTCCACTCACATGTCTCCACATGAACGATTTATGATCACATTATTTGTATCATATACAAAGCGGGCTGCGTTCCATAGTGTCCTCAGGATAAGGTACCCAGTCGAATCCTTATACTATAGACCGTTTTGACTATTTACTTAAACTTGATCTACTTTTATGTGCCTACATAAAGTTCAAGTACTCATAGTATAGCCATGAGTTCTTGGTTTATTGGATTTATAGAGTTATACTCAATCATTTACTTTATTCAATAACATTTTTGCTTAATAACTTCAACAACTTCCTTATTGATAATAGAATATTTTTACAACGTTTACCTACCATGAGTTTTAAGACATAAAAATCCAATTGGGATACCAATTTTTTTTAAAATAATATATTAATAAAAATTTCTCAAGGAATTAATAAGAATGCTAAAACTCATAAAGGTTCAATAATACAAAATAACTAATTTAATAATCCAACATTAATTCGAATACTAAAAATAAAACAATTAAAAATGCGAAAGACTATGTAACTCGACTATGGCTTCTCCACAACCGATCCTCATCAACCATTCGGTACGCCCTTGCAATTATTTGAAAAATAAAGTTTAAAGAAAAGGTTGAGTGTGTAAAACACAAACCTAGTAAACAACCCAACCCACGGTTAGACATGCAAATACATGCAATTATGCAATGCTCATGTGGGACCTACTTTATTAGTGTTTTCAGTCCAGGCTAGCAACCAAATTATTATGACATGTCATTAAAAATCTTCTCAGTGCCAGTACTCTCACTCCCTTACAAGTGCCACCTCTAGAGTACTAATGTGAGTTCTTCTCAAGGAGCCCGATTACTACCTGATGATAGATGACACTTAATCAGTGTAGTCGGGTCCCCTTCCCAACACCGATCCTCTAAATCGGGGGAGGTTGTCACTTATCAATTCAATCTGTGCAACATACAATAGTCCATGCATAAGTCCTAATTAACTTAACAATCATACAGAACAAATGTTCCATTCATGAAATCTTACAATATTCTAAGACACCCAACATATTCATCAGTCGATGCCTCCAACAGTCAACATGCTTATACGTATCGTGGAATGCAATCTAGTAATTCGATAGATAACAAGAACATAAGATCATACAAATATGCTTGTCGACATACAACATATAGTACATTGTCAGATATTTTCATATGGTAATTATCATACAAATTATCTATCCTAGCCTGAAGGCTTCTCCATGAACGGAGCCACTTACTTGATTTCCTAAAAAGATTCTAGAATAACCCTTGTTAAACTTGTCTATTCTCTTCAATCAATTTTCTTACATAATCCCCGAAAGTTAAGAATATTAGTGAATAACCCTCGAATTTAGGCCTTAACGTTCAATAGGCTAGGATTTTGGAAAGAAATTATACTGAGCTTATCGTTCCTCAACGTAGCACAATATTGCACAGTGTCGCCCATGCGCCGTTGTCGTTGAGGGTGTTTTTCTTCCCACTTCATGTAGCCCAGTCGCTGATCTACTCAATGGGCTATGTCACACTATGTAACTCTCCTCCTAAATGCCTCACGTGTCGTTGAAGCCCTCTGTTTTGAGCTGTTCCCCATAGCTCGCCGTGCATGGTGATTGTCGCCGCCTGTTGTTGTTTCTGCTACGCCGTCGGCCAGTTCTGATGGTGTTGGTGCCGTAGCCTCTCGCCTCTGCATGGAGGGGAAACGTTCGAGGTGTGAAACCGCTAGAGGCTTCACGTGTGTGTGAGAGAGAGAGAGATAAATCACCGTCGATTGCCGCCGTTGTCTCCGCCATGTACTGTGTTGGTCGCCGACGAGAAGAGAGTTGAAGGGGTTTGGGCGTGCGCTAGAGGGAAGGAAGAGAGATAGGGAATTTGGCTTTTCTTTTTTGAAAAAAAAAATGTGTGGCTAGGATTTCCCCATCTTATTTTATTTGAAGGGTACATTCCAAAACCTATCCTTACTCCCCTTCTATTATTTACGACAATGTCATTCCCCTTTATTTTATCCTATTTTATCTCCTATTTTTTTTCAAAATTTAAAACTTCAATATTTTCCTAATTTCTTTTGTCGTCACACGTTTGCGACATGGAGCACCGACGTCCTCGAGAAAGGGAGATTTTTAAAAAAAGAAAAATGAATCGCCACCAACCTTTTTTATGGTGCGATTGGTTACCAAAATTAAATAAAAAAAAATAAAAAATGGTATGCGAGAACCAGGTTTTGAGGTTCGAGAGTTTTTTGTGCATGAGGAATGTGTTAGCACCCCACAAAACTCGTTAAAAAATGGTGGCTAAAGTTTTATCTTGAATTGTCAAAAAAAGTTGTTTAAAAAAGAGTATTTTAAAAAAAACAAAAAAAATTAATTTTAAAACAAATGTCTTATTTTATCTTTCATCCATTCAACATTGAAGACATGATTTGATAAATAAGTGAGAGTAAACCATTAATTTGACTATATTAGAATTTTTCAGAAACCAAGGAAAAAATTCTACCTCGAGAATATGAGAGAATTTTACTATTTCTCAACCCCATCATAAGAAGCCATTAAAAAGATTTTTTTAAAACAAAACTTTTTATAAATTCATTTTCCTTGGAATCAATCCCTCACCTCAAGAATTCTAGAAAATTGGACTCCTAAATATTTCTAGATTTTGTTGTAGAAAATTCTGGAAAAAGTTTAAAAACATATTTTTGTTTTAAAAGATTATAAAAACTTTGAAAATAACCTTTATAAAAGCAAATTTAAAGGAGTTTGAAATTTTTTTTGCGAATGGTGTAATTTTTTTTTTAAAAAGGGATTTAAAAATAATAGTAAAAAAGAAAATCGAAGTGATAATTGAACAAAATAGATAAAATGCAATTCAAACTGCAAAATTCAACAACATAACAATAATAAATAATATCGAGCAAACAAAGAAAAAAAACAATATATGAATTTAAGAAAATATATTGGAACCGATCTCAGACTCCCAAAGAATTGATTCCTCACCTCAGAAAAACTAGAAAATCGAACTCCCAGATATTTCTAGATTTTGTCGTCGGATACTTTTTTCAAAAAGAAAAATGCAACAAACTAAGTTTATGCTGACATCAAATATTATAAAGAAAGATATTTACATGTGCAACATAATTAACAATGTAAATAACATAATTAATAGTCTATATTACAAAGAAAAATTTAGAACACATCTAAATCAAACAAAGAACTAAAATGTAATAAATGTAATCTCTAAATCAGAAAGTAGAAGTTTAATAACAAAAGTGCCGATAACACAATTTAAAACAAAAAAGAATTATTTTAACTAAATAAAAAATGAAAGAAAAATGAAATAAAGTAATTGAATAAAAGACAATAAAAGAAATAATAGAAAGAAGGAAAAAAAATTAAAACAGAAAAAATAGGCAGCATGGTTGCTGCCCAAACTTGCGTGCATCAGTGACACACTGCCACTAACGCAATAACTTTTTTTTTTTTAAAATTTAAATTTCATTATATATGTATATATATATATTAATAATAAAGATAATAACTTCACAAGGAAAAAAAACTTTTCTTTTAATTTTTTTTTGTTTTTAAACCAAAACATTTACTTCAGACAAACCCCAATTTTTTTCTTCTCCTCTCTCATTTTCTCTCTAAGCTCTCTCTTTCTTTTTTCTCTTTCACTCTCAAAACTTCATTTTTCTTTTTTCTCGTTTTCCTCTCCACTTCTCAGTCTTTTTCTATTCTTCTTCTTCTTTCCTCTCATTTTCTCTTCAATCTCTCTTTTTTCTCTTTTTTTACTGTTTTTTTTAAACTTCTTTTACTCTCAACAATGATGGAAGCAACCAAAGAAAGAGAGTTCTATCACTCCTAAGGTATGCTATTCTCTCCATCTTCTCGTTTTTATATATATACATATATATATATTTTTTTACTTTCACTTCATTTCTCGTCTCTCTATTTCGATAAGTAGAATCCATGAGGATGATAAAAAAAAAAGTAGAGGTTGAGAGGATAAACAAAGAAGAAATATAAATAGATTAAAATGCTCACAAATAAACAAGGTCACACAACCATATGCATGTAAAAAAAAAGATAAATAAACAAATAAAGAAGTTACATTATAGAGTAGAAAATGTAAGGAAAAAAAATGGAAACTCTAACACCTTGCTCTCTTCTTTTTTTTTTCTTTTTTTTTACAGGAATTTGAGAAAGAAATGGAATGAGCAAATGGAACAAAAAAACTAGCATGTTGTTTGAGGTGTGGATCCTTAGGAATAAACCCTACCAACTGCAGCCCTTACTATGCATGAGCATCCATTTTTCTTTAGCTCACCTCATTTCTCTGTTTTCACCCTTTTCTTTCTCTAATTTTTCTATAGAACTCTCTCTATCTCTTTGTGTATGTATGTCTCTCTGAACTTATTTTGTATATCTCCTCCTCTTGTATTTTTTGTTACTACCCCTTCATTAATGCAGACAGGTTTTATAACCCAATCCATTTCCACTTTAAACCCCACTTTTTACTGCAATTTTCCTCAAATTTGAAACCATGCCAAAAATGAATGTTGCCCTAATGGACATGCAAAAATGAGAACTTTTTTAGAGAGGAAACAATAACATTCCGAAATATATATATTGCTTTCTTAATGCTTACAAAAAGTGTGAATAAAAAAAGTGGCAAATAAATCCCTAAAAAAAAAGTTCAAAGAACAAATAAATAAATTAAGGTAAATAAAAATAATAATAAAAAAGGGACAAAATAGGTGGTTACACCTTTCTAATATCTTCTTTCAAACAAAAAGAAGGAAATTAACCCAATAATTCTCAATCACTTAATATATTTAATCTTAAATAATCCTCATAAATAGTAAAATTAAATAACGGGGCGTTAGAATTCTATCCTGAAAATTTGTAATCAAGAGTTTAATTTCAATGAAAATATGCATAGTTTTTGTGAAGCTTGTCAATTTAGAAAGAGTCATGCTCTACCCTTTCATTCTTCTAACTCGTGTGCCAACAAACCCTTACAACTCATACATTTGAACCTTTGGGGACCCTCACCAATAAGCTCAACCGTGGGATATCGTTACTACGTATATTTCATTGATGATTATAGTAGACGTACTTGAATTTATCCTCTGAAAACCAAAGCTGAAGTTTTGACTACTTTCAAGCAATTTAAGGCATTAGTAGAAAACCAACTTAAGAGAAAAATAAAAGCTCTTCAACCTAATTGGAGTAGAGCATTCAGAGCTTCCACTCATATTCTTAAAGATAGTGGAATTGAATTTAGACACCTCTGTCCTCGTACATTAGATCAAAATGGTAGGGCAAAAAGAAAACATAGCTATAACGTGGAAACTGGTCTTACCTTTCTAGCACAATCCTCAATGCCCTTAAGATATTGGTGGGAGTCATTTACTACTGTTGTTTTCCTCATAAATAGACTTTCTACACCTATTTTGAGTGGAAAACACTTGAAGAAACCCTAACAGGAAAGCAACCCAACTACTTATTCCTTACACCCTTTGGGTGTGCCTGTTTCCCTTGTCTTTGACCTTACCAACAACATAAATTTCAATTCCACACTACCAAGTGCGTGTTTATTGGGTATAGTGATTCTCATAAAAGTTACAGATGTATGAGTTCTACTAGAAAGGTCTATATCTCCTGTCATGTAAGGTTTAATGAAGGAGATTTCCCCTTCAAGCAAGGCTTTTTAAAATCTACAAATTCACCTTCTCCTCAACCTAATTTGATCCTAAATTGGTTCCCTGTTTTCATACTCACAAAGTTCAAACAACAAAACCATCAACTATAGTCCTCATCATAGTACCTCTTTGGCAACTCTTGATGTACAACGCAACTATACAAGTCCTACCAACAATACAAACTCAAGAACTCCTCGATCTATAAGGAGTGATTTAGATTACCCCTATGAGCATTAAAAGAAGGAATGAGTCATAGACAGAAGCTTAACACAGTTCTAGCTCAAACTCAAGTTTCGAAAACAGGGCAAGTAGGTCTCTAAGTGAAACTTTTAAAGAAACAGAAGCAATCCTAAGTGAATGTAAAAGCTGAAAAAAGTTGTAGACTATAATATTTGTTGGGTGTGTATGTCCCAAAACTCAAATCGCATGTAAACATATTCTATCATCAATAAAGTTGTTATTGAAGTTATTCAGTAAAGTTGTTATTGAATCATTTATAACTCTATAAATCCAATAAACTAAGAACCCATGGCTACAAATGAATACTTAGACTTTATGTGGAGACATAAAAGTGGATCAAGTTTAAGTACATAGCCAAAACGATCCATAGTATACGAATTAGGTCGAGACCTTCTCCTGGGGACACTATGGAACGCGGCCTGCTTAGTATATGATACAAACGATGTGATCCTAAATCGTTCATGTAGAGATATGCGAGTGGGGGTGTTCTATGCAATGAGTTTGCATAAGACTGGACCGCGAAATAGTCACTGTTTCAGTATAACGCCTATCACTGAAAACACTGAGTCATTTCAATTTGATGACCTAGGTAACTTAATCTCAGTCGTGAGCTAACTATGAACTCCTGTTTATTCGGGATTATCCTTTGATCTGCATGGGTGAGAGAGGCTCCACAATGCCTGCTCAACATGTCTCCCATTTCAGGGGTAAGATTGGGTAGATAGCTGGGGATATAGTCCTACAAGACGAAATTCACTCCTACCCGACTTTAGGAATAGTAGAGAGGTTGTTCCCTTAAGGGCTAATTCCAGGTCTTGAACAAGGGGCCCCACCCTCTCATTGGCCCGAGAG
>JAOANK020626630.1:0-11770 GCA_026257165.2 Telfairia occidentalis
CCACTCACATGTCTTCACATGAACGATTAGGATCATAATCGTTTGTAACACTTTACAACTCTTATAACAATTACAAAGTGAGTCGTATCCAATAATGTTACCAGGATAAAGTACTCAACCTTATCCATATACTATAGACCATTTAGGTTATTACTTACGATCCACATGTTTGTCTATTACATACATGTTTAAATTACATAAAATAATCTTGGATCTTAGTTTATTGGATTGGGTTAATGCATATTAAATGTCAAATAAAATAACACCTTATTTTATTAAATAAATAATTTGTGTACAGAGATTACAAACCACGAAACTCATGAGATTTAGGGCATCAACCCCAACATGTTCGCCTTACAATGCTCTTTAGGGTTCACCTCCATATTACTCGAAAACTTACCCTTCTGCATTGTGTTCAGAGTGGTAGCAATATGACTTACTTGCACCTCCAAATTCTTCAAGGCCTTTTCCTCACTCTCTACCTTGTTCTCTAGGGTAACTGTTCTGTTTTGAGACTCCTTTATGAAAGTTTCTAGCAACTCCTTAAGAGATGGATCGTCAGACTGCTGCTGGGAAGATGCAGATGCAAATCTTGGGGGTTTCTACAAAACATTCTTCGTATTAGCATACAAAAACTTTTCATGGTTGCGCAAACCTGGGTGGTGGTGAGTCGGCAACTGGGATTGTTGAGAGTGAAATTGATTCTTCATTGGGGCTCACTTCTGATATCCAAAATTCCTATTCACATAATGAGCTTGCTTCATCTCTTGCCCATGGTTCATCTGATAGTTGTTATATGCTACCAAAGAAGCAATGGATTGTGTATTACCTGGCATCAAAAGATTATTTAAAGTGTTAGTCAGGGAAGCCATTTGAGCCTTTAGCGAACTTACCTCATCATGTTCATATTTCCCCACAACTTTTTGTGTAGCCCTCTCTGATGGCCAATTATAATTGGTGGCCGCCATATCTTCCAACAGCGCTTGAGCAACCCTAGGTGTCTTGGAGAAAATAGACCCTCTAGTAACTGCATCCATAATAGACTTATTAGAACTCGATAAACTATTATAAAAAGATTGTACTTGAGACCAATCTGGATAGCCATGCTGTGGGTATTTTCTTAGCAACTCTTTCAACCTCTCCCAAGACTCATAAAGTTGCTCGCCCTCAGCTTGTCTGAAATTATTGATCTAATTCCTCAATCTCTGGGTCTTTACTTGAGGAAAGAACTTGTTTAGGAATGCTTAGGCAAGCTCGGTTCATGTTGAAATGCTGTCAGCTGGTAAGGATTCCAGCCAATCCTTTGCCTTGTTCTGCATAGAAATAAGAAATAAGGGTAACTTAATCGAATCATTAGAAACCCATTAACTTAATTGTACTGCAAATCTAAAGAAACGATCTAATATGTTTATGCGGGTCCTCCGCAATTGAGCCCTTAAATGTGCAATCCCTAGCCATCTGAATTAGTCCCGACTTAAGTTCGAAATTCGCGAAATGGATCGGTGCATGGATGATCTTTGGCTGAGCATTAGGGACTGTATGCTGAAAATAATCCCAAATCACCCTTGGGTCGCCTTCTTGCTCGTCCATTGGTTTGATTACTGCTCTCTGTTCTCTATGATTCCTTATGTAGGTTCGTTCAATTTTTGGATCAAAAGGAACAGAGTTAGTGCCTCACATCGCATACACCAAAAATAATAGAAAAAGGAAAAGGAAAAATCACATACAAATACACCCTAAATTAAGACCTATTCAAACACCTCGATAAAAAGAAAATGAAAAATACATTGATTCCCTAACAACGACGCCAAAAACTTGATCGCACCCAACAATGAGTTATTGCAAGTGTACGGGTCAATCATAGTAATAAACAACCTAATAGATCGAGTATCGTCCACAGGGAATCATAATTTCTAATTTTTCTAGTTATCAAATAATTTTTTCGATTTTATTTAGGGGACCCAATGTCATGCAACAGTTCTAAAGTTAAGAAAGCAATAAAGAGGCATGCTAACGGTGAATTAATCAAGGGAAAGAAGGTTATAGGGTGTTGGTATATTCCATGACCTAATTAAACGATCAATTTACTAATGGCACACATTTTCTTTTCTTTTCGCCTAAGTCTAGTGATCGCAACCTTGTGATTACCACAGTGTACGAGTCAGTTTTAGTATAGTGTGGAATTGAGTATCGAGTGTTGTCCTTGGGATTGGATTTTTGGCCTGATTAAATACGACAAATATTCACACCTCATTTTATCTAGGGAATTAGTTATTAAGAAAGAAAGGTAAATTACACTACTCCTACTCCTAGATAGATGGAGGTGACATGAGGAGAGCGTGTCTTAGACTGAATTTACATACCTTGAAGCCATGCACTTTATTAACAAAACGAACTAATCTATCACGATGCAGGAATAACTACCGTTTGGATTCCTCTCTCGAGCTCAGCTAGTCTCTTACTAACATGCAGACTCAACCTCTCGGTCTATTACTCGACACACTAGCAAGGCATTATGAACTTCCCACTAATTATCACCTCTTAGAAGACCCACTATGATACCATCCTCTCTCGAGCTTAGGGCAAACCCGCTTGTCATCATGGTTCACAACGGACCCTCTAGAGATAACAATTCATCTTTCTATAGATAAACCTCCGCTTTAACATGTTGGCCCATAATAGTCATGCATTCGATAATCTAATTTAAGCCTTATTCTCTCAAGCTAAAACTTAAATCATTCAAACAATTAATCTTTGATCAGGAGATTAAAAGCCTTAAGCAAACAAATGCAATGATCAAAGAAAATAGAAAGAATAAAAGCCTTGATTAGGAGAGGCTATAAGACAGCGTGTCCACGCTGGTCTTATGCAGTTAAAGAAAAAAGTGGCGCAGGCATCATTTAGGGTGTATATGGGTGCACCATCTCGACGCTGAAAACTAGCGTCTGAATGCTATTTGACAATGGCAGAAATGCGCTTGCGCTTGTGGGCACTCTTAGCATCGAGGATAGTGTGGATGGGCGTCTTAACCCCGCTGAGCATTGCACATGCGACTGGGCATGCAATGGCTGGGCATTGCATGCGCGCGCACTTGATCGCGCATGTTGGAACGCTGTTGCTCAATGCTGTTTGCTGCTATGAAGGGCACGACTGCGTGCATTGTTCTACAGTAGCGTCTCAACGATGTTCATCCCAGAATGAATCCCAACAGATTTTAGCATCTCAACACCCTGGAATGGCGTCTCGACATTGCTGCCTCAGGTCTCCTTGTATTTTGGCCTCATTTCTTTGTTCCTTAGCCAAATTTAGTCTTCTTAAGCTCGCTTTTCGACCCGAACAACCCTGAATTCATATCTTCACCTAATTATTCCTTGTACCTATAATTTAATAAATCAATATGTGAAAGCTTCAATATTACACAACAAAACTAGCTAAAATTAAGCCTAAGGATAACACATTTTTGTGTCATCTAGAATTTTATTAATTTGCGTTTCCTCTCTCAAGCGCAACCACTCTCAATTATATATCTTAATTCAATTTCTTATAATTAAAACAAACAATTGGCATACAAAATATTCATCAACAACCTCACACATTCGTCTATCACTCTCGTACATAAAAGAACCTATGTTCAACTCACATGGCCTAATTTATTACCCTCTCTCTCGAGCAAGACTTTAAATGCATCAACCTAATAACTAATAGCCAGTTAATTAAAGGCATTAAAAGTTGGAAATTGAAGGGCCAATAAGAAATAAATGCATTCCAACCATAAATCAAGTTAGTTAATAGGTTTTTAAGTCTCAATGGCCTAAAAACTAAGTTATTTAGCTATTGTACATGTTTTTTAGCCCAAAAATTTCACAAAAACATAGCATAAATAGATTTGGAGAGGAAGGAAAGAACTCTGAGATGAAATCCACGCCGTTTTCGTTGTAGACACGCTTCCCGAGCACTCTAAGACCTCCCAAACGCTCCAGAACAGTAGTCCATAATATTTTTCCTTGAAATTCCTCAAAAATTGAACAAAAAATCGAGCTACATCAACCCTATCGAAGAAAAAAAGAACATATAGGAATCTGTCGGCATCATCGAGACACTAGGGACATCATTTCGATGCTAGTTCAAAATTGCTTACCCAAAAACGCTCGTTTTGTGGTGGTGGCAAAAAGCAGCAACATTGAGACGCTACCTACAATGTCTCAACCTGCACATGTGCAGCAGAAAACGGTGTGTGATCATGCGAGTGTGTACGCGGGCTGATGGGCACTCGAAGTAGCTTCGATTGGGCGTCCAAGGGCATCTAAATGCTCTTGGGCTCCTTAGCGCATGCGCACGCACATGTGGTGGCGTCTCGATGGCTCTGCGCACGTCTAGATGTCGTTAATGTTTAGATCAACGCAGATTGTGTCAGTTAGTCCCTGGCTGGATGCCAAAAACTTGATTGACACACGGGCGATCACCGTAGTGTACGAGTCAGTTTTAGTATAGTGAAATTGAGTGTACAAATGTCGTCCTCGGGATTGGGTTTCTAGTTTGATTAATTACTACAGATAGTCACACCTCATTTTATCTAGGGAATCCATTTTTAAAAAGGAATCTAAGTTACATTACTCATACTCCTAGATAGGTGAAGGACACATAAGGAGAGCATGCCTCGATTGTAATTGCTATGCTTTGTGACACTAAACTTTACTAACAACGAACTTTTCTATCACCATGTAACTGTAAGCTAGGTTTAACTAACGTTCAGCTTTCCCTCTCGAGCTCCGATAGTCTCTTACTAAACATGCAAACTTAACCTCTCGATCTATTACCCACACACCTAGCAAGGCATTAGGAACTACCCACCAATTATCACCCCTTAGAAGACCCATTGCGATCCCATCCTCTCCCGAGCTCAAGGCAAACCCACTGTCATCATGGTTCACAACAGACCCACTAGAGATAATAACACATGCTTCTCTAAAATAGACCTCTGCTCATCACGTTATCCTACTATAGTCATGCAATTGAGATCTAATCTAAGCCTTACTCTCTCGAGCGAAAACTTAAATCATGCAAACAGTTTAATCCTTTAATCAGAAGATTAAAAGCATTAAACATATGAAAGCATGAATAATCACAGGGGATATGAAAAATTCTATAGATTAATAAAGCATAAATAGAGTCACAATGCATTACAATGAGTCAAGGCGAAATCCTGCCACTCAAATTCACAAAAAAAAACAAAAATTCCACAAGAAATTACAAAATGAAACTAAATCTAAGAAAGGAAAAGAAAACTTTGAAAGACGTGTGCCACACTCGTTCCCGACATGAGACCCACAACCTCGAGCCTCGGATCGCTCCAGGGACTTCATGGGAAACTCCAACACCCTCTGGAAGACTGTGCTCCGTTGTGTAGAATCGGCTCTCCAAATGACCTCCCCTTTTTCAGAATGAAAAATGACCTTTTAAAATGCATTCTGCCCGCAGCGTCGAGACGCTATAAAACAGTGTCTCGCCACTGGACCTAATCGGTCAATGGATTATGTGGCTCAAGCATAAGTTAGGGTGTGCAATGTGACAGCGTCTCAACACTAGTTTGGGCTGGTGACAGAAATGGCGCGCGCATGTGGGCATCAGGCATCGAGCAGGGAATGTGACAACATGTCAACGCTGGGGCGTTGAGCGTGTGGCTGGGCGAGGTGCGCACATGTGCGTTGGACGCGTTATCTTCATGTTGTTCATCAACGTCTCGATGCTGATAATCACAGCTCCAAATTTCTAGCAATTTCCAGCGTTTCAACGCTTGAGCATGGCGTTTCAACGTTGCCTACTAGGGTCCCTTTATATTTTGGCCTCCTTTCTTCGTTCCTTAGCCAAAATTTATCTTTTTAAGCCTGTTTTTCGACCTGAACATCCCTGAAATCATATTTTCTTCTAATTAAGCTCGGTACCTACAAATTAACAAAAAAACACGTGAAAGCACCGAAATTAATGACCAAAACTAGCTAAAATTAAGCCTTAGAATAGCACATTTTCATGTGCTATCATGTTCGAAGTTGGGTTCGCACGTTGTTGTCTACTCTTTTGGGCTTTGAGATGCCCTCTCGATGCTGCTCCTTCTCCAGCGTGTGCAACCTCATCATTTGGGCATTAAGACACCCTTGATTGGCGTCTCAACACTACCTCATCGAGTCAACTTGTTTTCGCCCTCGTTTCTTCATTCCTTGTCTAGTTTTGCTTTTCTTGGGCCTATTTTTTTAACCTGAAATGACCCGGATCCATATTTTTGCCTCTTATGGCTCGATTCCTACAAATTCAACAATAAAAGCATCAACATACACCTGTAAGCCAACGAAACTACTATTATTTAAGTTCTAAAATAGCAGTTTTTGGAGGGCTATTAAGAGTAGATTGCTTCTAAAACACATTAGCCTCCAGATTAGGTTAGTTGCTAGCTAAGTGAGGAGGTTAGGAATAATCGCTCACCTAATGCACAAAAATAATAGGTTTAACTCATATATGTTAGTGAAAATTAACTTAAGATATTTGGGAGATGTGGAAAGATTTCGAGAGACGATTGTTGTGTGAGTTGTTGCTGCAATTCTTTTGCTTTAGAATTCTATGTTAAGGAAAATAACATGTTACATTAACTAAACCCATTTAATTTGATCGTTACAATCGTCAAAGCAATCTTTTTATTCTGTCATTCAAATTGCTTTAGCTTTAGTTATAAAAACCCATCAATGATTGGCTCGTGTTACCTTTGAATTCACTAAGGAATTTAAATACAAATAAGTTAATATCTATCACTAATCCTTATAGATACGATATAAAAATGCTTATCACTTGTTGCTGACTGTGTACACTTGCACATCGATTTGTGTGATTTCATCATCACTACACACACACAAACAAGTTTTTGGTGTCGTTGCCGGGAATTAGTTTGAATTTTAGCTAACTTGAATTTGATTCTTTTTGTGAAGTGGAGTGTAATTTACGCTGATTCAATTTCTTTGCAATTGCAGCACTTGGTGTATGAATACTCATTCAGATTTGGAAGTGGAATTTGATCCAGAAATCAAACGGACTCTTTGTAGGCTAAAGAGGGAGTTGAGAAATCGAGCAGCTTTGTTGGATCAACATCATGTGCCTCCTGGAGGGCCTTTAGAGCAAGCAAATCAGCAACCAAACAGAGGAAAAGTTCCATTACATGGAGTAGCAACGCAACAACAAATTAGACCAGTAGATCAGGTTGAAAATCCTGGAATTCTAGCTAAGGACTAGGAGAGAGCCATAAGAGATTATGTGGTCCCTATGTTTGATAAGCTAAATCCAGGGATCGTTAGATTAAATATTCAAACAACAAATTTTGAGATGAAGCCTGTGATGTTTCAGATGTTGCAAACCATAGGTCAATTTCATGGTTTACCTGTTGAAGATCTACATTTACATTTGAAGATTTGTTTTGGAGTGAGCAACTCATTTGTGATTCAAGGAGGTTCTAAGGATGCTCTACACTTAACTTTGTTTCCATATTCATTAAAAGATGAAGCAAAAGCTTCGTTAAATACAATTTCTTTAGGATCCATCATTACTTGTAAGGAATTACCAGAGAGATTTCTTACTAAGTATTTTCCACCTACAAGAAATGCTAAACTGATTGCACCACGGCGTAACTGCAAGTGTACTGGTCAAATTGTAATATAAAATGGCCCTAAGACCGAGTATCATCATCTGGGAATCAGAGTTCTAATTTTGTTAGTTATTAATTTATTCTTTCAATTTTTTTTAGAGACCAATTATCATACAACGAGTCTAAGCTATTAGAAGAAATAAAAAATAAATTGAGACATGCTAATGGTGAGAAAATCAATGGAAAATAGGTTCAGGGTGTTGGTATGGCGAATAAAATGATAAAATAATAAATTAATTTATGGGATGCAATTAATTACATAATTTCTAAGTCTAAGGTTGTTTTACTTGGGTTTTGCCCTCTCGGGGTCCACCAACTCTCACAATTAACTCTCTATTCGATGTTTCGCATTAAGAATTTAAAAGTGGCATAAAAATAACCTATCATAGACCTCGCAAACTCTCCTATCACTTTCATGCATAGGAAAATAAACGTTTAAATTCCTTGGTCTAAAGTTACTACTCTCTCTCTCGAGCAAGATAATAAAAATAACATACACAATATTCAATGGCCAATTAAATGTAGTGATTTAAGTGCTAGAAAATAGAAGAAAACGACATTCCACAAGAAAAACCAATAAATTTAAGAGTCATTACAACCAACACACTAAAACCAATGGATTTAGCTACTATTTTTCATTAGAAAAAGTCCAAAAAAATCTATAAAAACAAAATACATAAAGAGTCTAAGAGAGAAGAGGGAACTCCCAGAGGAAACTACGTCGTTTCTACCGTAGGCATGCTTCTCGAGGTGTAAAAACTCGATCCCGAAAGTCCAAAAATCCCTCAACGTTCCAAAACAGTAACCCTCAGCGTTCTCTGTGTAATTCTGTCGAAAATGACATAAAAAATGGCCTCCTCCAACGCTTGCAGTGAAAAAAACATTATAAAGAATCTGCCGATAATGTCGAGACACTAGGGGACAACGTCGAGCACTGCACTTTAGCATTACAAAACTGCCACCGCATTTTTGAAAATAAAGGTAAACTTTATCTTCGCAGCATCTCGAAGCTATTGCATAGCTTCTCAACGCTACTTCGAATTTAAGCTTATGCCTTCTCCAAAACGGTATAGCATTTAGATGCTATGTTGTAGCGTCTCGACGCTACCCTGCCCTAGATAATTCTGCACTTTTATTTTGACATATTTCTTTCGTTCCTTAGCTGAATTTGCTCTTCTTAGGCTCATTTTTCAGCCGAAACAACACTGAATCCATATTTTCACCTCCCAATGCTTGGTTCGTACAAAATACACGAAATAAAAGCATCAAAGTATACTTGAAAGCCTACAAAAATACTAGAATTTAGGCTTTAAAATAGCACTTTTTAGAGTGCTATCAACTACCCCAAACTTAGAGTTTTGCTAGTCCCGAGCAAAAATAAAATACAAACATATATAAGAATTTCAATGCTTGCATGCTTCAGACTCCTAACTCAATGCATCGTGACATGTAATGGACATAATAATAGAAACATTCATGCACATTCTCTCGGTAAGAAAGTGAAAAGCCAAATCCTATCCTTCTTTGCATGTGTGTGTGCAAGCCCAACCTATTCTAGTCCTTACAAGCCCGGAGTGCATTTAATGAAGTCATTTCTATGCTGCCCCTATTCTGGTACTAAATCATTTTCAAGTGAATGTTTCTAATTTAAGGTAACTTAAGGAAGATATTTCTTTTTTTTTCTTTTTTTTTTTCTTTTTTTTCTTTTTTTTTTTCAAGTTTTCTAAAAGAGAAGCCTAGTCAAAACGTACCACATTCATTCTGGCTTACCCCTGCTTCCTAGGCACTGAGCATCCAACTACGAGCAGCACCTCTATTTGAGGACAGTACTCACTTTCTTTTCGATTCTTTTTTTTTTTTGCATTCCTCGTTGACTAAGGGCCAAAGAAAGGTAGAGTAACCTCTTTAGACATACTTTATTGAGCATAATTCTTTTTCCACCTAGGCTACTTTAAGTTAGAAGTTCACTATCCAATAACTAGTCCATTTTGAAACATCTTGAGTCTCACCTCGTTAACGACACTCTAAACCCTCAAGACCCTAAACAGGCAGACTACGTGCTCAAAATACAAGAAATTCAAATAGGGATTTCAAACATAACTTACTTAAGAAGTATGCATACTAGTTTCTATATTTCAACCCACATACATATCACAACAAATCATAGAAAGTCATAGTTCTCAACATTCAAGCATAAGTAGTTCTACTTTTTAGCACAAAGTAAGGCGAACAATAAATCATATCATGCCAGTAAATCAAAAAAATATTTATCCATAATTCTAAACATCATTGAACTCATCCAACAGCCACAAATCTTAAAAGCTCAGCACACAATTTATAAGTCTAACCTATCAGCACATAGTAGTACTCAGGACACTCCCACCCCAAACTTAAAAACATGCATTGCCCTCAATGTATGATAAAGAAGACAAAACAAGAAAAGTAATCGGTACTGGCCTAGAGTATGGGAAGATCCACTATACGACAGGCATGTGGACTGAGTACGACTATGCTATGGCTCCTGAAAAAGAGAGAGATATGTGCAAAATCCATTAGAACTAAGCAAGGTACTAAGTAAATGAAAATAACAAACTCAACAAACGAAAGGGGAAAAATGTTTGGGTTGCCTCCTAAGAAGTGCTTGGCTTAACGTCTCTAGCTAGACTAGACATCTAATGCTCATTCTTTCATCACCATGTCCTAGATCCATTGTGTCTCCTTCTCACACTCATTCTTTACGCTACGAAGCACACTCAAGAAAGTATTTTCTTCTACTCTACTTACAGTGACATGTATAATAACATGAGTAGAAGAATCAAGAAAAACATATCTAAAATGCAAAGGTAGGGGTTTCAAATTTGAGTCAGGAGGCTTAGCATTCAAACAGATTTTCGTATTATCAACAGGCAAAGGGCAATTTTCAAAAGCAATATGATCAACAACAGAAAAAGAAGAATGGAGATTCTCATAAACAGCAGCAGGGGATGCATGCATGTTTTCATTTAAAGTACCTAGACTACCACAAGAGGGGTTTAGTATGCATTTCTCCTTATCAGACATATCAGAGATCTCGGATTTCACATTTACATCATAACCATTCTCAACATCCAATTTGCAGCATGTACTTACCTCAAGAAGGCCCCTAGAAGATCGATAGATGTCGAAGGTTACCTCCTCTATTGGGGTTGGTGCATTAAGACCCAATCCAATAAACTAAGATCCAATGTTATTTTATGTAATTTAAACATGTATGTGGTAGACATACAGGTGAATCATGTTTTAAATAATAATCTAAACGGTCTATAGTATATGGATAAGGTTGGGTACCTTATCCTGGTAACACTATAGGATACGACACATTTTGTAATTGTTATAAAAGTTGTAAAATGTTACAAACGGTTATGATCCTAACTGTTCATGTGAGGACATGTGAATGGGGGTATCTTATACAAGGAGTTTGTATAAGATCAGACCGAGAAATGATTAGTCTCTCTTTATAACGTCGTTGCTTGAGAAGATTGACATTTCACTAGGATGATCATAGGTGACTCGACCTTAATCTTGAGTGAGTTGTGAACTCCTGCCTATGAGGGCAATCCTTTGATCTGTATGGGTAAGAGTGGTCAAGTCAGCCGACTCAATAAGCCTACCATTTTGGGGATTTGCTCGAGTAAGTAGCTGGAAACATAGCTACGCGAGATGAAATTCACTCATTCTTATTTAGAGGGTAAGTAGATGAATTGCTCTCTTAAGGGCTGATTTCGAGTCTTGAACAATGAGGTGTCTCACCCTCTTACTGGCCAGAGAGCGGTTTAGTTATAGTTGGACTATGACTAATTGTTCATTAGAGGAATCGGTGGTACTTAAGGAGTTAGATATAACTCTAGGGGTAAAACAATACTTTTGACCCAATTGTAGTTATGAACAATTCGTGAAGGGTCAACTTACCGTAGATTGATTAAATCCATAGACACAGAAAAATATCTACGTGCTAAGAGTGTAGTTGTTAGTCTTTAGTGGAGTGACCGACAGTTAATGAATGGTGATTAAATTAATTAAAGAGTTTAATTAATTAATCTCGTATCA
>JAOANK020627046.1:0-11769 GCA_026257165.2 Telfairia occidentalis
AGGATTATATATTAGAGATTGTACTACTACATAAATTCAATAAAATCAAGTTCATTTCCACAAAATAAATTTCTCCGGAAATCTCGTTTGAACAACGCTTTGTTTAACGTCTTTAGTTAGACCCATTGAAGCTTAGGATGCCTCGTCGAGATACAATTCTACCAACTGTCTTTCTGCATCTCCACAGTATGCTTTTACCCTCTGTGCATTGACTTTGAAAAGTGAGTCATCTTTTCCTTGTAGCTTCATTGCTCCATATAGGGATACATTCTTCTCCATGAAGGGTCCCGACCACCTTGATTTCAACTTTCCTGGAAGCGAACGTAATTGTGAGTTATATAAAAGTACTTTGTTACCAGGTTGGAAAGATCTCTATAATATCCATTGGTCATGTCATTTTTTTGTTCTTTCCTTATACAACTTTGCATTCTCATATGCTTGGCTTTGGAACTCCTCCATCTCATTTAGTTGAAGTAGTTTTTGTTCCCCTGCTTTTTGAAGGTCAAAGTTCAACTTTTTTATTGCCCACTATGCTCTGTGCTCCAATTCCACTGGTAAGTGGCAGACCTTTTCAAACACCAAATTGTATGGGGATGCATCAATTGGTGTCTCAAAGGTTGTCTGGTAAGCCCATAATGCATCATCGAGTCTCTAGGACCAATCCTTTCTCTTTGTCTGAACTGTCTTCTCCAATATCTGCTCAATTTCCCTATTAGAAATCTCAGCTTGCCCACTAGTTTGGGGGTGATACGCTAAGAAAACTTTATGCTTCACCCCATATTTATTTAATAATGAATTCAAGACATCTGATCTCAGCTTTTCTAACAAGGTATGGCATAGTTTCATTTGTGCCAAGCTGCTCCCTATATCCCACACGAGTGATGTGACTAGGGAGCGTGTTGTGCTACTCTATACCATAGCCACGGGCAAGACGATTGACATAGGGAAAATCATTTACCAATTCCTTTGCCACATCCGCCGTGGATCAACTACTGGAGGGCTTGGCCATCCCTCACTCATCACGGCACTATGTAGAGCAGCAGGGGTCACTTGGAACCCCAATGAAGAGCTAGTCCATCCTAAAATACTCATGGACAAGAATTTTATAATGAGATTGCATGGGGCAGAACCTATGGCACAAATGCGAGAGCCCGAGGGTCTCGAGCATGATCCTGGGCATATGGCACAGGATCCTGATTATATGGAGGCTGAACCATCTAGACTGACACGAGCCCCCTAGACTAGTGAGGAACGCATGGAGCTGCTCCGACGTCGCCAGTATGAATATCAAATGGAGTCGTTTGGAGTTATTTGCGAGCACCGAGAGAAAATTTATAACTTCTTATCCCAGGCATTTTCAGACATCCCTACCCCTCACCTCCGTCCACTGGCACCACCACCCTCTTACGCAGATGGCGATGATGATGAGGATTGGCCTACCTTTTTCATTCAAGGGGCGTTCTTTCTGCGTATTTTCATTTATGTTGTTTTTCTTTTCCTTTCTTAATTTATATCTTTACCTATGTTGTTTTATTATGTTATTTGTTTAGTTGATTTCTATTTTGGCTTTCGATGGTAGTCTTTCTCTTTAGGAACTCTAGCACCACAGTACTCGATACACAAGCTTGCAAACTCTGTGGATCACATCATTTACCAGGCCAGTTTTGCTCACTCCCTATTCTCTCTATTTTATACATTGAGGACCATGGATCATTTAAAGTTTGGAGTGCGGTGTCTTGAGCACTGTGCTGATAGGATAGATTACATGTAAACTGTGTGATGATTGAGATTAATTTTGGATGGTAAATTCTAGATAAATTTTTTCGATTTAATGATATGAATGATTGTTCGCCTGACCGTATGCTGAAGAGTAGAATTTTCATGCTTGCATGCTAAGAACTATGATTTCCCATGATTTGCTATAACTTGTATTTGAGTAGAAATAAGGAAACTAGTACGCATACTTCTGAAGTAAGCTATGTTTGAAATCCTTCTTTGAATTCTTTGCATTTTGAGCACGCGGTAGTCCTATTTATAGTCTTGAAGGCTTAGAGTGTAATTAATAGAGTTAGACTTAGGTTGCTTCAAAAAGGTCGTATTGTTAGATAGTGAAATTCTGAAATAAATGAGTCTTTGATTAAACTTTTGATTATTAAATAAAGCATGTTTAAAAGAGGTTACTATTCCTTTCTTTGGCCCTTTAGTCGATGGGGAATGCTTAATTTTTAAAAAAATCGGGAAAAAGAAAGTGAGTATGGTTCTAAAATAGAGGTGCTGCTCGTAGTTGGATGCCCAATGCTTAGGAAGCGGGGGTAAGCCAAAAAGAAGGTAGTACGTCTTGACTAGGCTCCTCTTTTAGATAAATTTTTGTTATAAAAAAAAGGAAATTATATTTTTAAACTCCTGAATTTAAAATCTTCACTTGAAAATAATTTACTACTAGAGTAGGGGCAATTTAGGAAAGGTTTCATTAAATGCACTCTAGGCTTGTAAGAATTAAAATAGGATAGACTTGCACACACACACATGCAAGGGAGGATCAGAATTGGCTTTCGACTTGCCTACCGATAGAATGTGCATGACACTTCATTTAGTGAGCTCATTACACGTTACTATGCACTGAGTGATGAGTTTGAAGTATGTTAGAATTACAGTTCTGTTATTTATTTGCATTCTAATTTTTCTCGGGACTAGCAAAACTCTAAGTTTGGGGTGGCTAATAGCACTCAAAAAGTGTTATTTTAGGACCTATAATTTAGTAGTTTTGTATGTTATAAATGTACTTTGATACTTCTATTTTTAAAATTTTGTAGGAACCGATCATTCCAAGGAAAAAGATGAATTTGAGGTTGGTCGGAGTGAAAAATGAGTGAAACGAACCACAAATGAGCTAAATCAAGGTAGGAAAATCAAAGAGCAACCCGAGAGCTAGCGTCTCAATGCTAGAGGACAACATTGAGATGCCCAAATAGTGACAAGAAGGCAAATGCTTCAGCCTTGAGACGCTGAAGAAGTAGCGTCTCAACGCTACAATGAAATTTCCAAACATAATAGGAAATTCGATGTAGTGTCAAGACACTATGCTATAGCGTCTCAATGCTACCTCGATAATTTTCCCCCTCTTTGAAAAATACGATGGCATTTTGGAAAATATCGAGCATAGCATCTCAACACTGTTATGTAGTGTCTCGACACTGCGACGATGTTTATAAAAATAACCTAATGTTCAAGGTTTTAAGGAGGCCATTTTGGGAGAGAGTTCCGAGAGACAGAAAAAGAGTTCGATTTTGAGGCTGCTGAGCAAGGAAGAGTTATTCCAAGTGATCAAGGGTGAAACCAAGACCACAAGGAGCGGTTTGACGAAGGAGACAATGTTGAAGCAATCCCAAAAAATTCTTCTTTGTTTTCTTTACTCTTTTTCTGTTATTGAAAACTGTTTAGAGGAATTTTAGAGGCAATGAGTGGCTAAAAGCTTTGTAATCTTAGGGTGTTGGACTTTTTTTAGTTTAAATTTAATGAATTGATTAATTTTATGGATGAATAATATTTGTCAAATCCTCATAGTATTTGATGAATTCATTGTTATTCTAGCATGAGAATGTGGAATAAATTCCCATTATAATTGATATAGCTTGAAAGAGTATGTCAATAGTTTTATCTTGAATGCTAGGCTTTTGAAACTTATGCATGAAAGTGATAGGTTTAAATTGAGGCAAGCTTTAGAATCAATCCAATAGCCATATTTTCTTAACAATTGCATGAAAGTGAATAGTTAATTGAATTTGAGATTAGGTGTTCTTAAGAAAGAAAGCCTTTGTTTGTTAGAATTTCTAAGCCTAGAATTTTAGTATTTTATAGAGACCTAAAATTGTTTAATAAGTTAAATTTGCTAAAAAAAAAAGAACCCAACACCCTAGGATTATTTATTCTTGACTCTTTCCTCCCTAAGTGTGCACATTATAGTAATTTTCACCTTAACTTTAATCACTAAATTTCACCTAATCTCTAGATAAAATTGGAATAATTAATTGGAAACTAAGTATAACTCTATTCCAACCGAACGATACTCGGCCTTAAGACTGTTTTATATTACAACTTGACCCGTACACTTGTGGTATCGCATTGATCAGCGATCAAATACAGATGACTCAAAAATCATTCGAGAATTAAGGAAGTTTGATGCTTCAACATTTGATGGATCATCTATGGATCCAACTACAGTTGAGAATTGGATAGTCAAAATAGAAACTATTTTCCACCACATGAACACCCTAGAAGAACAGTAGGTAAATTGTGCCACCTTCATGTTAAGAGGAGACGCAAAGTTTTGGTAGGAATCTACAAAAAGAGCAATCGAAGGCTTAATCTCCCGGCAACAATTCAGACGAGCTTTTTATAGTAAATATTTTCCCTTGACAGTCAGATATCAAAAGGAAGTAGAATTTCTCAATTTCCGTCAAAGGAACATGTCAATGGCAGAGTATGAATGGAAATTTGATTGCTTGTCTCACTTTGTTCCCCAGCTAGTGGAGACAAAGAGAAGAAGGTGGAAAGATTTATCTGGGGCTTAAAACATTTATTAGGGATAATGATTTAGGATTCTCCATCTCCTATGACTCACAAAAGCTACATCAAATAAGCTAGTGAAAACAACAAGTACATGGAAAAATTACTCCCTCTTTCTGTTGAAACACTAAACTCTCTCTCTCTCTTTGGGCCTTTTGAAGTTTTCTTGTGGTACTTAGAAGCTGTAAATAGTCACTCAAACTAGATTGCTTGTAGCCAAAGAACACCTCGAGTAAGATTGAGCAAAGGTACTAATGCAAACAAACAACTCCTAACTCTAGATGTTTTTGACTTAAGGCAAGCAAAAAGTCTAATACCAATTGCTTAAGAATTCAAACAACAAGACTCAATGAACGAACCAAACTTAAAGTAAAGGAAAAAATGCATGAAATTTAAACTAACAACCTAACAATGCAAAGCCTATTGCCGAACAACATAATAATAATAAACTAAAAAATTCACAAAACAATGGGCTTGGTTGGAGGTATATGCGTGAGGTGTATAGGCAATGCATTGAGGTGAAATTGGTAACAAATGAAAGGTATGGGGGTGACAAGTAAGGGACGAGTATGCAACTTACTTTGGAGGGGTGTAAGGATGACTGTAATAAAAAAAAGAATGGTAGTTGCTGCTGGAATTTTCACTATCGGCAATAAGGGGTGAGAAAAAACAATTCTTGGGTCTTTGGTGACCAAATCCTTCTTTGAAAATTATTTGCACACTTAAATAGCAAGTTAGTATGTCACAAATAAAAGATATTTAACAAAAATAAGATTGGAAAAACCAGCAAAGATTTTCTAAAACAATTCCTTTTTTGCTAAATCCAAATATTGAAAGTTTGTATGGCAGACAACACTTACTCTTTTGATCATAACTTTTGCCTTAGAGCTCGGATTCATATGTTCTCTATACAAATGGAAAGCTAACTCAAAGTTCCCATTTGGTATCCAATTCTACTTTTTTTGAAACAATGAGGACCAAGATATCCTCAATTGAAATTAGGTTATCACAGATTCACCTTCGACACTTTTGTTCAATCGGTCATTGTGCACTCTAAATAAAACTTTTCTACAGAAGTCCAAATAACTTGAAACAGGTATGGTTGGAAAGTTAATTCAATAAAATTTAATTTGTACCTTTTTTGTATATTTTTGGAGCTATATTCAGGGACAAAAAGTCTATCAAAATTAGGTTATGATTATGGAATTTTGTAGGCTTCTCGCAACAATTGGGGTTTGAAAAAACTGCTTCTCCTCTGGGATTTATGGCTTAGTTCGGAGGCAAAACATCTTGTAGCAAAATTACCTTGTGAGACTAAGCAATAAATGATGCAATGTTTTAGAAGTAAAGTTTAACCTCAAACACAAACAAGAAAAGAGGTTAGTAATCACAACAGAAGACTTGTAGACTCAAGAATAAAATTTTTGGTATTTTTGGATATTAGGATAAAAAATAACATATAACCGACCTAAAGCTAAAGTTGTGATGCCAAATGATGTGTGCAAACGTCCTTGCAAGTGGTTAGCCAAGCAAGCCATCACGACAAAGGCACTAAAGTTCAGCCTTTACTAAGAACTTTAGTGAGACTAGATGCTAGGAATTCCTTGGTTATTCGAACCTCTAAACAATCAAATACTCTAAAATCCAAAGTTAGTTAAACCAGCCCAAAGGAAGGTTAGGACTATTTACCTTTAAAGAGTTAGTCAAGGCTAGGGAGCAAGACAGCTTAAATGCTTTCACACTCTTTACAAACCCATTTACTGTAAGGAAGAAACACTCCACAAGTTTGGTGACCAACCAAGCTTGAATGCTCATTTACAAGCAACTCTAAGTAATATCGAAGAGAAGCTTAAGGGGGGGTCCAATTACATAGACAAATTGACAAGTCGTCTTCAAAAAAAAGAACTTCAAATCTCATTCATCAAAATTCTAACTTTTGAAATACAAGGGACTTTGGAATTTTATAGAAGCCAAAGTGAGCTTGAATAGGAAAAAAATTACTCTACAAATCTATTCCTAAAATGTATAGAAATAAAATCCAACAAAATAAAATCCCAAAATAATTAGGAAAAAATCAAATACTTTTCCTAAACTAGAGAAAATAAAAATCTAGGAATAAAATAAGATTTTATGAAATAAATCTAGCTTCTAGAGTTATTTTTCAAGAAGATAAAATAATATTCCTAGGATTTTAATTCTAAAATTGAGGAAAATAAAATCCTAAGCTTCTAGAAGCTTTCCTAAAACAAATGAATTTTAGAAGATGAAATAATTTCCATAAATGGCTTTCACTTGGGTGGCAAGTTGTAGGTGGCATGCCGAGGGCACTCGTGAGGTTCTCCATGCAGATGAGCGTGGTGCACAGGCATGCAATAGGGGCATGTGCATGGCATGGGCACTTCAACCTAGTGTAGGCATAGTGCAGAGGATTTTGAGGTTAGCATGGGCGTGGATGTAAGTGCGCACTGGCTACACGCGCATATTTCTTGCGTGCGTGAGGCTATGCGTTGCGAGCGTTTTGGTGCTGTTCTGGGCACCTAGGCGCTACTAAAAATTTTCTTGGACAAAAGTTAGAATTCCTCCTTCTTTAAGTTGTCCTCGAGTGTCTTTTGATCTTTTCTCAAAAATCCATTTTTGCCCTTGGCTTGAGTCAATGAACTTGAGGGCTATCATTATCATATCACATCCACTTCAAATCAATTTCTTTTCTACTCTTTATTACCCTGCACATCCCATAAGTTCTACTTATTCTAAGGTCACTATCTCTTAATTTGTTGATTTCTAAATCATCAAACTTACTGTGCAATTCATCAATTAAAGTCTCATCCTATTCCCTTTTCAATCTTGCTTTTGGTTTCCTTAGATTTTATTATCTACAAATTAGTCTCACATCTTCTTTGTAACATCATAAATTTCGTTCCCTTCAAGTCACAACATTTATTTTCAAGTAGCTATACTTTTGTGAAAATATACCTTATCTTCCAAACTCATCACTTATCAAAGATTTCTATTCATTTTCTTAATAGAAATATTTCTTATTACTCTCTCTTGCCCCTTAGAATGGCAACGTTTGTGATGAAGCACACCTAAGTTATAATGGAAAAGATGAATGTATATGTATGCATTTTCAAACTTTCCCTCTGAGTTACTTTTTGATACAGTAGCAATAATGAGTGTCAAAAATACCCTTGGTTACTAGGCTTACTCAGAAGGAGCGCTATAATGGAAAAGATGAATGTAATTATAAAGCTCAATCAAATCAAAAGGGACGCAACATCCCCAAACTTAAGAATGCGCACTGTTCTCGATGTGCACAGCAAATAGGGTAAAATCCTTAAACTTAGTCTAAAGAATATTAGGTGTGATCGGGCCAACAGTTAGTTCCCTAATTGCTAGAGCATATTTTCCTCAGGATACAAACTAGACTAAAAGGAGGTATCTAAGAATAGATTAAAAAAAAACAAATTGGACTTAATGTGCAAGATAATATGGAGTCAATAAGTTTCAACTCTTGTAGACACAAATAATTGCTCTCATCCAAGTCAATGTATCTATCAAAGAAAGGTTCAACTAACTTTGCTAATGTTAGATCAAAAGTTTTGCTCAATACTAAGGAATTATTCATGAATGTCGGCTAGAATGCTTTAGAAAGACAGAATTTATCCCCAACCAATTAACTATTTCATTAAGGATTGAAGATGTACAAAATATATGGGAGGGGATATTAAATAGCAACAAGAAGTTTTTAAATAAAATTAAAACTACAGCGAAGAAACAATAAGAATGAAGATAAAATAAAATAATAAGATAAAGAGGGAGGGCATTCAACATCCCTAAGCATTCTTCAATCTTCAAAGACTAGATCCTGCTCCTTTGTAGCCTCATCACGCACTATCGGCAGTGATGGATCTAGGAAAGGTGGGAAGGCAGTATAGGATTTTGAGAAGTTTTCCATGAGAGCCTTCTTGAGAGTAGTATCGCACCTACGAGCATAATTTCAATAAGTTTGAAACGATCTCTCTGATCTTATTCATTAGTAATTCTTGTTGCTCGAGCAATTGATATACTCCAAATAAGAGGTCGCCTTCTTGCCTTGTTATACTTTTGTCCTTCTAAAGACGCACCAACTTGGAAATGTCTATCACTTCCTTGTTAAACAAAGTGATGTCGTCCAGATAAACAGGTACAGTTGCCCTCTTGCACAGTTAGTTTCCTAATTGCTACGACACAAATTGTTCAATTTGTTGCCCGAAGCCAGGTGGAAAATTTCCCTTCTGCTGCACTAGAGGCTCATGATGATTTCCTCCTTCACTCCAAGAGAAGTTGGGATAATTCCTCCACCCAGGATTATAGTTGTTCGAAGGAGGATTATTCCTGCTTATGTTGCTGGGGAAAAATTCATAAGTATGTCCTTCTCCATAAACAACCCATGATTCCATTGTGACTTGATTTACATAGCATTTTGATGTGCAACATTCCATAAAGGTAAGGTTTTGATCATGTTTATCAATGAAGCAATGTCTGCCCTAATGGGTGTTAGTGCATCATTTTTCTAACTCTTTGTGGTCTCTTTCCAGGATTTGTTCTTGCATCATACCATTGACAACTATTGGTTGATATACTTTCCAAATTTTCATAAGCCTCATTATATGTTCTTGACAGTAAAGCACCATTTGCTGAAGCATCTACCATGCTCTATGTGACTGAATTCAAACCATTGTAAAATGTCTCAAGTTGAACACAATAAGGTAATTCATGATGAGGACACTTTCTAATGAGTTCTTTATATCTTTCTCATGCATCACTAAAGGGTTCATCCACATACTGTCTGAAGAAAACAATTTATGCTCTGAGTTTAGCATTTCTTGTAGTGGAAAATACGTAGTCACACATTTTTCTAGCAACTCATTTCAAGTAGTGATGGATCGTGGAGCAAAGGTCTTCCTCTTTTATAGGATATGAAAATAGAGATAATCATAGAGCATCCTTAGAAACTCTCTGAATCACGAACGAGTCACTTACTCCCAAGAAATTCCTTAGATGCAAATGTGGATCTTCTACAGGTAAGCAAGGAATTGACCTACCATCTGCAATGTTTGGAAGATTACAGGCTCATCCCAAAATTTGCTGCTTGAATATTTGCTCTAATAATTCCTGGATTTAGTTCATCAAATATAGAGACTGCATAATCTCTAATGGCTATTTTCCTGTCATTGGCTAGAATAATAGGATTTTCAACTTGATCCACTAATCTAATTTGTTGTTGCATTGCTACTATAGGTAACGCAACTCCACCTCTGTTCGACTGTTGATTTGCTTGCTCTAGAGGCTCTCCAGGAGACATATGATGTTGATCCATCGAAGCTACTCGATTTCTCAACTCCCTTCTTAGTCTACAAAGAGTCCTTTCGACTTTTAGATCAAATTCAACCTCCAAATCAGGATTAGAATTCATACACCAAGTGCTGCAATTGCAAAGAAATTGAATCAGTGTAAATTAAGCTCCAATTCACCAGAAAAGTCAAATTCAAATAAGCCAAAATTCAAACTAATCCCCAGCAACGGCGCCAAAAACTTGTTTGCCTGTGTATAGGTGAATGATTTGATTACACAATTTAATGTACAAGTGTATAGAGTCTGCAGCAAGTGATAAGTATTGTTATGTCGTATTCGTAGGGATTAGCGGTAGATTTTAACTTATTCGTGCTTAACCTCTAAGTGAGTTCAAAGGTAACAAGAGTGAATGATTAATGGGTTTTTATAACTAATGCTAAATGAAATTAAATGACAGAATAAAGAGAATGTTTTAGTGGTTGTAACGATGAAGGTAAAATGGGTTCAGATTAAGGTAACAAGAAGTTTTCTTGAAGTAGAATGCTGAAGCAAAAGAATTACAAGATCAAGTCACACAACAATAGTCTTTTGGAATCCTTCCAGATCTCCTAGTTACCATGAGTTAACTTTCATTAATCTATATGAGTTAAACCTGTTGTTTTTGTGCATTAGTTGAGTGATTATTCCTTTCCTTCTCACTTAGCCAGCTACTAACCTAATCTAGCTGCTAATGTGTTTTAAAAGTAATATATTCCTCACATTTTCTTCTGAAACATGGAAAAGGTATTTATGCGTGTTGATCAGGCAGACATAAACATTAATCAATAATGAACACTTATAAAACAATTCAATCCAACAAACTCTTACTTCGAAACTGAATTAGGTTAACAACATATCCCTTAATCCTCACCCAAAGATGATTAGTTCATGCTAAAACAACTAAAATATAGCAACACATTAACAAAAGCAGTAAAAGAGTTCATGGTGAAATAAAATCCTATTGAGTTGTAGAAATCAGTTGATCCACGAATTTGATAGTCAGAATCTATTATTCTGCTTCAGCCTTTGTGAGGTCTCTGCTTTCTCTGAACTCTTTTCTATGGAACTTCAAAGAGCATCCACAGTTGAAGAAAAACTCTTGCAAAAAAGAATGACTAAAATACTCTCTAAAGAACTTGGAAATTTGAAACTCTAATTCTCAAAACAACAACAACAATGAATGAGACCTTGCAGAATAAGAAGCTAAAAACTAAAATTTATTTTAACAGAATTCTTCTCAAAACAGAAACTAAAACTTTCGAAGTTCCAAAATCCGACCTTTCCTTTTGGCAGCCTCCTTTTCTATTTATAAGCTTCCTCTTGTGATTAGGAAACCTACTAGGTTAATTTGTCCACGTGACTCGTATCTCAAGGTGGATTAAATTCGTAGAAGATAGATTTTGTTTCCATATTTGAATTTCCGTTATCTTTGTAGGGATTTTTATCTATCCGTTTTGCCATAGGAATTGCTCTCTCAATCCTTTTGCTAAAATAATGCTCCATCAATTATCTACTCAATAGAATACCCATAATCAATAACAATTAAATACAATTTTCTTCAATTCTATTCCAATGCTATTTTTAAATAGAATGATATAACAATGTAAATGTTCTCAAAAGCCATATAAGCAAAATAAAGGTAAATCTAGCATTTATTCCACACATCAAATATAATTTACTTCAAACATGAGGTTATCTATACCAAAAGACTCCTAATAACTATCTTTTGGAGAGTTATCACCCATTAACACATTTTATGGTGCGATAGATGTTAAAATTTACCTCCTCCTTGTTCACTCTGAAGGTAAGCTTACCTTCCTGAGAATCGAT
>JAOANK020627151.1:0-11766 GCA_026257165.2 Telfairia occidentalis
TTTCTATTATGGCAGTGGAACTCATGTCGAAAGCGTAACAGATTACCTCATGTTATGATAAGTTCATGTTTTGGGTCCCAATCATATGTTTTTATGACATGTTGCATGTGACTGTGCATTTGGGCACTACCGTAGGTGAGAGCTACTTACTGTGTATATCATATACTCATCTTATTTTACACATTTTGTAGGTAACGATATAACGTAGGTGGCATGACTGGACGTCACTCCAGGGCCAACCATCAAACTCACTATTTTGGTCATATATGCATTTTGTTCTACTACGCTAACGTTCTATGGATCTTGGTGTTTTGTAAAAAGAAACTTTTGTGAAGTCTTTACTACTTGATTAATAAAAGTTTTTATGTAATCTTTTAATAATTTTTTGATCAAAACTATAGCAAAGTCTAGGTATGCATGTCATAGCAGTCAGACCTTGTTATGTAAGGATCTAGTCGTTACAGTTTGGTATCAGAGCATTTGAGCCAATTAAGCTTTACTGCATTAGAAGAGTCATGGTGTTCGATGGTCTGACTTGTTAAATGATGCCCTCAGTTATGCTGAATACGCTTGTAAGTGGAATTTTTAGACAAGTAACCTAGTAATTAATTTAGTAAGCATAAGTATGAGTAAGAGAAACATGATTAGATTGTTTCCTTATTATAAGATGTGTGTACCAGATGCCACCTCGATGAGCTCCAACATGACAAGATAGACCTCGAAGTGAACCCACAGGAGTTCAAAATCAAGGAAATGGACAAACACCTTATGGGTTACTTACGACAGAAGCACTGCAAATGCTAATACAAATATAAGCAATGGAAGCACAACATCATCCACCACACCAATACCCAATAATACGGATGACTAAAAAATGATTCAAGAATTTACGAAGTTTGATCCTTCAACATTTGATGGATCATCTGTAGATCCAAATATAGCAGAGAATTGGATAGCCGAAATAGAAACTATTTTCCCCGCATGAATGCCCTAGAAGAGCAGAAGGTAAATTGCGCCACCTTCATGTTAAGAGGACACGAAAAGTTCTGGTGGGAATCCACATAGAGGGCAATCAAAGGTTCAATCTCTTGGCAGCAATTTGGACAAGCTTTTTAAGCCTTTTATTTTTATTAAATAAATAAATTAATAAGATATTCTATGTGCCATCAATTTTCAAAGGAAAAAAAACTGTCATTCTTTCTTTTTTTTTAGATTTTTTTTTGTTTATATGATTTTTCTAATGAGAAATGCATGCATTTTTAAAGGGAAAAAAAATAAAAAATAAAGTTTATTATCGAATTAAACATATGGACTTGCTCGATAGTCTATTCTTAATTAAATAAATGTCTCATTACCAAGTCGACACAAAAATATATATCAATAGCATGTTGTGCAATAAATTAATGATCGTTGAAAATTTACAAAATTTGTTAGACATTTTAAAAATTAATCTGATTAAACTAACTTATGTAAGTTGATATTGTTTAAGGAGTTAGTTAATGGCTGTTAGAGTTGGTTAATGTGACTACTTGTATTTGTTAGATGGTTATTGTTGTAAATACTAACATAAATAAAGCTGTCACCCATCTTTTATGTATGAGGTGAGCATTATCCTACAACTATCTTCAATTGTTCTGATGGTATCACAACCAATTGTTTGACCCACGTCACAAGGCCTGGCCCACAAGTCTGAAAGAGATTTTTCTCTCTTTCAAATCGATCTTCTTCTTGATCTTTCAGATCATCTCTCTCTAAAAAACCTAACCATGGAATTTTTGCGCACAGAAAAAGAGACTTCTCACTCTCTGATCTTTCTCTTGTCTCATATCTGCACTCTCGTCTCCGTCTGGCTTGATGCTTCAAATTATGTCTTGTGGAGGTTTCAGATAACGTTGATCTTGAGGGCCCACTCTCTCTTCGGTTTCATCGATGGATCATTTCCCTGTCCAGATGAGTTTCTTGAAGAAAACGACATCAAGATCAACAATCCGAAGTTCAAACTTTGGCAAGTACAAGACCACACTTCAATAACACTGGTGAATACAACTCTAACGTAAACGACCCTGTCATTCGTCATTGGGTGCACAAGTTCTCGTAAGGTATGAGAATCAATGGAAAAATGATTTCTTCTTCAACTAGGACCTGCATTATTGATCTTAAATCTGAGTTACAATGGATTTCACAGAAAAGCATAGAAATAGTTGATGAATACATCCAAAGGGTCAAGGTTATTCAAGACAAGCTCGCAGCCATCTTGGTGCAAATTGATGATGAAGACATTATGATTTACACACTGAATGGCCTCCCCACTGAGTATAATGTTTTTCGGACTTCTCTACGTACTCGTTCCACCATAGTTTCACTGGAAGAACTTCACATTCTTATGAAAGCAGAGGAAGTTTCCATTTTGATTCAGAAAAAGCCTCTTGATCCGTTCTCTCAGCAACGACTCTTCTAGCCAATAATCATTCGTTTGGTCGAGGAAACAGGAATGATCGAGGCAGACGATTTGGGCGTCAACAGTGCAACTTCAATGGTGGATCATTCAATCAGAGCAATCCCTCTAGGCAGAATGGCAGGTCTGGCCGTAGTTCTAATTCTTGTAAGGTGGCAAGTTCTTCTACCACATCAAGTCAACCCACTAATACACCCTTTGGATACTCAAATGGTGGTGATTTTGCTTTACCAAACAAAGTTGTGTGCCAAATTTGTCAAAAATTTGGTCACAACACCTTGGACTGTTACAATAGGATGAACTATTCCTTTTAAGGGCGGCATCCTTCGCCTTAATTGGCAGCAATGGTGGCTAAATCTAATGCTTTTTGGCTTGCTGATAGTAAATGTAATGCGCACTTAACCTCTAAATTGGCTAATCTTACAGTGGCAAATCCCTACAATGGACAGAAGGGCATCAACATTGGTAATGGGCAGAATCTCGGAGTTACTCACACTGGTAAAGGTCTAATCAATACTCCTGTAAAATCCTTTTCTCTCAATAATGTCTTTCATGTTCCATCCATCAAGGCCAACTCACTCTCTTTTAATCAATTTTGTGTAGACAATAAATGTTTATTTGTCTTCAATGCTCATTCCTTTTCCATTATTGTCAGAAAATCAGGCCTAACACTTTACACTGGAACTTGCCAAAATGACCTTTATCCTCTCCCTCACTCAATCAGTGGCTATAACAGATTTGTTGCACATCTAGGAGCCAAGGTGTCGCAACTTTTATGGCATGATCGCCTCGGGCATCCTAGTAATAAAATTTTTCATTATACTTGTAAAAAGTTGAATATTCCTTTAAAACACTCTGAGATTTCTTGTGTTTGTTCTCATTGTATGCATGGTAAAATGTCAAAACTGCCTTTTACTTTGTCTAGACTTGTTTCCAATAAACCTCTTGAGATAATATATAGTGATCTTTGGGGCCTTGCCCCCTCTATTTCTTTACATAGCTATCGATATTATATCTGCTTTATAGATGACATGTCAAGATATACTTAGATTTTTTCCTTTGGTAAACAAATTAGATGCATGTTCTGTAATTGTGAAATTTGAACCTTATGTTGAAAATCTTTTTAATAATTGCATAAAAGTTTTTCGTAGCGATGGGGGTGGTGAATTTGTAAACCGGTCTCTCGTATTTTTTTTTTTTTTATGATTTTAGTGGAATTTTTCACAAAAAATCTTGTCCTTATACTCCTGACCAAAATGGTGTTGTCGAGCGCAAGCACCATCATATTGTTGAAATTGCCCTCTCGCTCTTGTCAAAGTCTTCTGTTCCCTTAAAATTTTGGTACTGTCTTTTCTATTGTTGTTCTAATAAAATGGATGCCCATTTCAATTCTTAATTTTTCTTCTCGTTTTGAACTATTGTTTAAAATAAAACCTGATTATGATCATCTTTGAATCTTTGGATGGGCATGTTATCCCTTATTATGTCCCTACAATAATCACAAGCTTGAACCTCGTACTACACAATGCATATTTCTTGGCTATCCTTTACACTACCAAGGCTATATCTGTTTTGAAGCCAAATCTGAAAAAAATTTCTTCTCCAGACATGTAATATTTGATGAATCTTTATTCCCTTTTGCCAAAAAAATCTCTGAAAAAATCCTCATCACCTTCCCTTACCCATGATCCCATCTTCACTTCTTTTCCCTTTCCAAATAATATTCCCTTATCTCCAAAAAGTCTTTGTCCACATCTCTTTCTCAAGTCACATCAAATATAATACCCATGGTTGACACACCTACCCCCACATTTAATTTTCCTTGTCCTTTACCTACCCATCAAATTGATTCACATGCCCCAATTTCTTTGTTTTTATCTTCTCAAGAAAAAAATAATCCACCCGAGCCTACAACAATACCCAAACCTATGCAATTTTCGAAGTAGCTTCATTGTCTGAACCTACTGCGCAAGCCAAGCCTCCTGCTCATATCGACCTTATTGTTCATTATGCACCAACGATCAATTTTTTAGAACCTCAAATTAATTCCTCTATTAATCCCATTGTCAAGCCAACATTAATTATGCCTTTTAGTGTTGGCTCAAATCACAATTCTCACCCCTTACTAATGGCTCTTGCTTCATCTTCAACCGCTGCTTTAAAAGGCTATTCTATGACCATTCGCTCAAAATATGGGATATTCAAGCTGAAGAACCTTACTGCTGTGACTAATAACTCTTCTTCTTCTTCAATATCTATTGAACCGTCTTGTTACATTGAAGCCAGGAAGTTCCCGGAATGAAGGATAGCTATGGTTGAAAAATTTGAGGCTCTCAAAAGGTAGCAAACTTGGAGTTTGGTTCCTTTACCGCCCTGAAAAAATGTCGTGGGGTGTAAGTGGGTTTTTTTTGTTTAAAGAGGACCTCGGATGGTTCTGTTCCTCACTATAAAACACGTCTTATTGCAAAGGGTTTTCATCAAGAGCATGGCCTTGATTTTGAAGAGACGTTCAGCCTAGTAGTTAAAAAGCCTACGATACGTCTTGAGTTGGCACATTTTGTTAATTTTGGTTGGTCTCTTCGTCAATTAGGCGTTAAGAATGCATTTTTTCATGGGAGTCTTTCTGAAGAAGTTTACATGATTCAGCCTTTTGGTTTTGTTGATTTGAAGTGTCCAAATCATGTTTGTTGGTTACATAAATCACCTTATGGCTTAAAACAAGCTCCACATGCATGGTTAGAGTGTTTTATATCACATATTGTCTCTACTTTTGGTTTTATTTCTTCTATGGCCATCCATCCTTATTTGTTCGACAAGTTGGTTCGTCTATTACGTATCTACTTTTATATGTTGATGACATACTTTTGACTAGAAATAATTCATCATTGTACTTGGACTCCAAAACCACTTCGAAATGTCTGATATGAGAGCATTGGGTTATTTTCTTGGATTAGAGTAGTCATCAACAGGGAATGTGTTACTTCTAACCCAAACTAAATATGCTACTGATATTTGGAAAAAGTTTGGTTTCTTTAATGCAAAATCCTGTAAAACGCCTTGTGCCTTTAAGTAAACTCTATCTTCCTCGGCTGTTGTATGCTCAAAGGAGGAGTTTCACGTATTTCGTCAAATGGTCAAGGCTCTCCAGGACTTAACCTTTACTCATCCGGACATCTCCTATGCTGTGAGTAAAGTATGTCAGTATATGCATCAGCCCCTGCAGTATCACTTCGCTGCTCTTAAACGTATTCTGAGATACATATGTGGTACTCTCTTACAGGGTCTTCACTCTACCAAAGAATCCTTGGATATTCATGCTTTCTCTGACTCTGATTGGGTCGGTGATCAAACTGATAGAAGGTTAACCATTGGGTTTATTGTATGTCTGGGCTCAAGTCCTATTTCTTGGAGTGCAAAGAAACAATCTACAGTTTCAACGTTGTCTACAGAAGCCAAGTATCGTGCTCTTGCAACCACAACAGCCGAGTTAGCATGGATTCGCCAACTTTGTAAAGATCTTCATATTTTTTAGCTTCTGCCCCCACCTTGTACTATGACAACAAGTCATCCATTTTACTTGCTTGTAATTTGGTTTTTCATTCACGAACAAAACATATTGAGATTGAATTTTCACTTTGTTCGTGAATAGGTCGTTCGCAAGGATCTTCGTATTGAATTCATTCTGACAGAATCCCAACTAGCAGATTTGCTCACAAAGCCATTAACTGTTGATCATTTTAATCTTTTAGCTTCCAAACTCATGTCATTCACTCCATTAGTTTTAGAGATGTTTATAGAGTTATTAAGTTAATGATAGTCAGAGTTGGTTAATGTGACTTGTTGTATTTATTAGATGGTTAATTTTGTAAATATGAATATAAATAAAGCTCTCACCCATCTTTTATGTATGAGGTGAACATTATCCTACAACTATCTTCAATTGTTTTGAGATATTATCTATGGTGAATTGGCTCGAGCGAGAGATGATATTACAGATAAAATTTGAACAACATTTTGATTTGAAGGATATAGTTTATTATTATTATTTTATAAAACAAGGAACAATTATCAAACACATTTGTGTTTTTGATATATTCTTTTCTTAAATAAACAAGAAACAAGAACAATTATCAAACATGTTTCTTTTCTAATTTTAAAAAAACAAGAAACAAGAAACAGGAAAACAAAAAACAAGAACGTTACCAAATAATTTGCACATTGAGAATTCACCTCATGGTGGAGGTGCTAATGTTTTATTTAAGGCACTTCCTCTCTTCTTTACTTGATCACTAAGTTTTGTGGGTGAGTTTCCATATCCTTTTCTTTTTTATTTTTCATTAATTTTTAATTGTGTATGGGATATTGGTGAGTGTTTGAAGTGTTCTCTTTTAATCCCATTGCAATTTCATATTAACATTAGTAGAAAATATTTTCGTCGTCGCTTGTGGATATAGGCTTAGTTTGAACAACACAAGTTCCTTGTTTCTCAAATTATATTTTGCAATTGTTCACAATGTGCCATTTTTGAATTGCAATACTAGGTTTTTGTTATGGTTAATGAAAATGTGGGCTGTGTTTTTGCAAATGAATTTAGAAAACACTATTATTGGGATTTAATAAGATACCTTAAAAGAAGCATTATGAGATTTAAAAAGATATATGCATTTGAGATGCAAGAAGAAAAGCAAAGAAAATATCAAAAGACACTGCCTTCGATCCATCTTCACCTGTCAAATTAAATTTTGCAAAGTGAAAAGTACTGTTGCAATAGAGATTTACTGTCAACATATGATATAGTGTCTAAAGGTGCAATACTAAAGGGAAATAATGCATCTTGTAAGATAGTTGGTATTGGAATATTCAAAATCAAGATGTTTGATGAAGTTGTCAAGACACATGTTGATGTGAAATACATTTTAGATTTGAAGAGAAACTTAATTTCTTATAGTACTCTTAATTCAAAAGGGTATAAGTACACTAGTGAAGATGAAGTTTTGAAGGTTAGCAAAGGTACTTTAACAATTATGAAATGACAAAAAAATTTTGTCAATCTTTATGCATTACAAGTTTCTAGAGTTATGGGTGATGTAGTAGTTTCTGTCTTCTTTATCTGATGATGACATCACGCGACTTTTGCATATGCCTCTTGGGCATGTGAGTGAAAATTTGTTGATCAAGTTAAACAAAAGAGGACTTATTGATAGACAAGAAATTAGTAAGATGAAATTTTGTGAGTATTGTGTGTCTGGGAAACAAAAATGAGTTAGATTCACGAAAGAGAATCATAATACAAAGGAAATACTTAATTATACACACTCTGATCTCTGAGAACCAACTAAAGTATCTATATGTTGAGCATAATTGATGATTTCTCCATAACATTTTGAGCATTTTTCTTGAATCAAAAGAGTGATGTATTTTCAACATTTAAGGATTCTTGGAAGACCATAATAAAGAAACATATAAGAAGACCAATAAAATGTCTCCATACAGCTAATGAATTGGAATTATGTTATGATGAGTTTAATATCATTTGTAAGCCAGGGAGAAATGATAGTCATTTTTAGTTCGTCACACTCTGCAACAAAATGGATTAGGTAGAGCGAATGAATCAAACCTTGATTAATAAGGTAAATTATATGTTATCAAGTGTAGGCTTATCTAAATCCTTCTAGGCTAAAGTTTCTATTTCAACTTGTCATCTTATCAATTGCTCTCGTTATATATCTGTTTAGAAAAAGGCACCACAAGAAATATGGTCTAGTATTCCTACCAATTATTTAGATTTAAAGATATTTGGATGTCTTGCTTACACTCATGTGCTTAATGGAAAACTTGAATCAAGATATATGAAATGCATCTTTATTATTGGTTGTAATCCTAATTGATGCGAGTAAGACCCTACTTGAAGTTTTCCAAGTGAGCCTCTACGATTAATTAGACATCTGAATTGGTGTTAAGAACCCCTTGATTAATAGAATCACTGACTAAGGCACTAAAACCTAAAGTTAGCTATGAATCCCTTGCTTCGAAATGGATTGGAGACATCAGAATGAAAACATATAGTGGAAGCTCACTTATACTACGAGATGTTAGGTATGTTCCTAATTAACATCAAGATGAATCTTATCTCGATAGGTAAGTTAGATGATGAGGGTTATAGGTATTAAGTTTAGCAATAATTTGCGAAGACGCACTAGAGGGTCAGAGTTGGTGGCTTTAGACCATAGACAACTTGCACTGTATGTGGTAAATTTGAGAGTTTTCAGAAGACCAGAGAAAATGTAAATGTAAGTTACAGCTGCAGATGGTTTGTAGAGAGGAAAAGTTGCCCCAACATCACTAACAACCAAGATTGATCAAGGAGATCAATATTAATCGATTTAGCAATTGGGTAAACAAAATGAGAAATTTAGTTTAGTGGGCTGTAAGTAAGTCTTGATTGTCAGACAACAAAGATTGATGAAGCCATCAAGGTGATTTGTTGAATCGAGGAGGACCCAAAGATTTGTCGAGGTCAATGATGGTTTCTCAATCCTTGTAGAAGGCTTCAATGATGGAGTGAAACTGTAATGACCCAACTTTTAAGACTCAAATTTTCTAAGATCGTTACTAACATGCATGCTTAAAATGGTAAAGGGACTCGATGATAATTTAGAAAGTTGAATTTGTTATAAAGTAATCATAAGAAATCAAGAATTAAATAAATAATTTACTGGGATCCCAATTTTAAAACTTAAAACAATAAAGATCTCAAATGAAATTATAATAAATACCAATACATTAAATTGTTAGAATTACAAAATAAATATCTCAACAAATAATCAAATATTGAAAATAAAATATTCGAAAATGCGAAAGAGTAAATGACATCGACCATGGCCCTCATCACAACTAATCCTCATCATCCATCCTGTACACCCTTGCCATTACTTGAAAATATTTCAAAAAGAATGAATATTTCAAATACTCAGTAAGTAACTCAGTCCATAGGGTTAGACATGAAAACACGTGCAATCATGCAATGCTCATACGTGACCTAATTTATAAACATTTTAAATCATACTGTCTTGGCTCACAGCCTAATCAATTACTTTCACATTATGACATGTCATTCTCATTCCTTTTAGTAACAACAACCTTAACCCCAAACTAATGCTATCTCACTTGGACTGCGAGTATGGGTTCTTTTAGGAAGCCCTACTATGAGTTGATGGTAGATGGTACCTAGTCAGTGTAGCCAAATTCCCCCAACACTAACCCACTAAATGAGGGAGAAGTTATCACTCATCAATTCTGTCTATGCAACATGCAAAACAGTCTATACATAGGTCCCAAAAAAATTTAACATACATATCATGCTCATAGTATTCAATTAACAAAATACATACGATACCCTGAAGGCACCAAAACACAATAATCAGACGGTGTCTCTAGCACCCAACAAACATGCTTATACGGATCATGACATTCAAGATAATTTAATGTAACATAAAGGAACACAAGAATTATACATGCTATACTCATCATCATCATACATAGTACGCAACAGAATATCATATAGTATAACAATCAATTTATCTAACCTAGCCCAAAGGCTTATCCGAGAGCAGAGCTACTTACCTTAACTTTCTAAATAAGTCTAAATTAACTCTTAATAGTTTGGCCTATGCTCCCCTAACAATTATCCTACGTACTTCCCAAAAGTGAGAATGTTAACGACTTAATTATGATATCAAGGTCCAATGCTCATCTAAGTTAGAGTTTTAGAATAGGGAAATTATATCGAGCTCCCTGTTTAGCACTGCTGCAGGCATCACCGCCAAGAGAAATTCCTCCTTATGTTTTTGCGTAGCCTAATCCTCCGATCTACTTGTTCCCTTCCTATTGGCTCTACGTGCCGTCAAAAGTTGCTGTTTTGTAAGAACACGTGCCTTTGTGGCATCGCCTACTACACGCTGTTGTCAGGGCTTCGTCGTTGCTTGGTTCTACATGTGGATGATGCTGCAGTTGTCGTTGCATTGCTAGAAGAGAAATAAAAATTGCAGACTCGCCAGTAAGTGTTAGTTTGAGAGAGAGAGAAAAAAAAATGAAAGAAAGAGAGAGAAATAAACCTTGTCATGAGTCTTTTCTTTGTGTGGCCGCCGCCATTGCCAGAGAAGAGGGAAAAAGTTTCCACCATTGTGTTGTCGCCAATGAGGAGAGGGTGAGAGAAAGAATGAATGTATGAGAGGGAGAGGGAGGATGAGGGAGAGAGAAAGAGAGAGAGAGAGAGAGAGAGAGAGAGAGAGAGAGAGAGAAAAGGTGGCTAGGGTTTGTGTTTTGTAAAAGGTAGTGGGTGGCTAGGCTTTAAACCTTATGCTTATATAGGGCACACATCTAAACCTAACCCTAATCCCTCTTTATTGATGCACAAAAATGTCATCCACCTAATTGTATCTTCTTTTATCTTATCTTATCCAAAAATAAGAACCTAAACAAATTCCATAATCTTTCCCTAATCCTCTTTTTTCAAAATAAATGAAAGTAAATTAATTCTTAACCCCAAAATTAACCTAATTAACCCAATTAATTCTCAATCACTTAATAATTCTCAAAATAATATCCATTAATTAAAAATAAAATAAAATAATGAGACGTTACAAAAGCCATTTGTGAAGAGCACCTTCCCTAGTGGATGGTTGAAAAAGAAGGTGTTGCATTATACCACTTAGTTTAAGTGGGAGTATGTGACTGTGTTTCTTTGCATCTAAGAGACAAGTTCATGTATAGGACCATGTCTCAGAATCAATCACAAATGTTGATTGTTTTTTTTTTCCTGACAGGTTTATTGCATATTTGTTAGTTTTGCAGGGGTCTTGCCTTTTCACCAAGAAGGTCAGAATCATTCTTTTTGATGTTGAAGACTCAATAGGGTGGGAGTTTTGATGATTAGTCTCCAAGTAGAAAATTGTTGGGTTGTAGACCCAATCATCAAATGAGATTGTTTGTGAACATTCGCTACACAAGAAGTGATGATAGACGGATCAAGGGATGCTGAAGCAGCATGCTGTCCAGAGAAGACAATGTCGCTAGGACAACATCACAATGCTGTCACACTGCAAAAGTCAAATTACTGAGAAGACAACGTCTCGATGCTGATGCTGATGCTAAAGAGAAGCATGAAAAATCGTAGCGTCTTGACGCTGCTCCAATTTTGCAACAAGTTTCCCTTGTCGTTTGTATCACGATAAATATTTATTATTCTTTAGGGGACTTTTCAGAGAGATTTTACCCTAGAGAGTAGGGTTCTTTTTGTTGGGTATGTATGT